>VYZT01031512.1:1518-131686 GCA_013400735.1 Pomatostomus ruficeps
CCCCCCCCCCCCCCCAGTATGAATTCCCTCAGAGTATGTTAATTTGGGAGATGAACAGTTTTCAGTCAAGTGAGTGGGTGGCACGTGTTTGCTTGTACTGAGGCTGGAGTGGCAGAATATGTGTTGTCTTGGAAAGGAAAAACTTTTATTGTTTAATTATGTTTATCCCTTTTTATTCTTATCCATAATGTACATGATGAAAGTAGAAAAGAACTGAGGCACTTCTACTGCACTGCCAGGAAGCAGGTATCCCTGCTCGGTTATTTATAGACCACAGGAATGCATAGCATGGCAATGGGCTGTGAATGGCCAGTGACCCATCTGTTTGATCTGCTGGGTATTGGGACTGAATGTGTGGAAACTGACTTTTTTTAGCTGATGAAATTTGTGCTTCTGAACAAACCATTAGATGACTGACTTTCTGCTATCCTGCTAGTTCTGAAAATTAGTCATATGTGATTTAGGTTTTTTAAACAGGAGACTTGCTGTAGACCTTTCTCATTCCTGCTGAGCAAAGAGATTTCTTCTGGCTCAGAATGCAGCATTGTGGATTGTAGCTATTTAGTACAGCTGATTTACTGATTTTGCTTGTTTCTTCATTACAAGTCTAGTAGTTTTTGTGTTGACTCGTTGTCCCTTTCCCTTTCAGATTAGCTGGAGGAAATGTCATTACCCACTTCCCAATACTTTTCCCCTAATCTCTGCATTAATCTAAGGTTGTGTCCCAGAACTGTGGCTGTCACTGAGAATATGTGAGCTCTGAATGCTTGCTTAGAAAATATCCATTTTATAGGATCTAGGTCAAAAGCTGATTCAAACATAATAATTTATAATAATGCAACTAGGGCAAAACAAACAAACAAAAACCCCTAAACGCAGCTTTTCAAGTATGGAAAGAGGGGAATAATCCATTACAAACAGAATAGCCAGTGCCTCATGAGTTGGGAACAGATTACTGTTCTTTATCAGATGAAGCTGCACAGACCTTCTCAAGCAGCTTTAAGCACTGGTAGTTCCTTAGGGCTTGGTCTTGCCGTGTCAATTTGTGCACAATGATGACATCTAAAAATATTGTTACAGCTTTCAAAGAGCAGAAATGAATGTAGCAAAGAGAAACTCTGACCTCCTTCAATGGACAGTGGTCTGTTATAGTGTCACTGTGTAAAATGAAAATCTGCTCATTGGTAGATGAATTTCTTGTGATTATGCATTACAACAATTAAAAATATTCATATGTGTTGTAAGTGTCCATAGTAATCTTATAAATAAACTGATATCATGCCCCCTTTGTAATGATGAGGTTGTTGCATCTTGGAGTTGCTGATATTACTAGGTCTCTATTAAAAGTATATATAGGCTGATGTTGTATTTCTTTTCCCTTTGCTTACTTGCTTCCAAATTTGAACTTGCTATGGTGACATTGCTTCTGTTGCTCTGAGGTTTTAACATGGAGCTCATTGTCTATTTAAATTCTGTACAAATTATGCTTTCTCTCCCTGGGACATAGGATCTGTCATATTAATTTGAACTGGATTTATTGGGGAATATTTTTATGTTTTAAACTAAGTTCCTGTTGTAGTGTTGTGTATTTGTTCCTTATACAGCTAATATATTTTTAAGTGCAATTTTGTTTATTCATACTCTGATATGAGGTAATGGTTAACATTCCCAACAATGTCCTGATGGAGCAAGGTATTTAATAGTCAGTGCATAGAGGTTGCCCTCCCAGGGGGGAAGGCTTGTAAAGTAAATGCTGTGGTGTACTTTTAGTGGTTAACAGCAATTAATCCCTCTTTCTGATCTCCCCAAAATACTTAATGAGGAAGGCAGAGGAGCCTTCTCTGGAGGTGCTGGGATCCTACAGGATCAGCACTTTTCTTGAGAAGTCAGGACAGTAAAAGAGGTACGTAAAGAAAAAAGTTTTTAATGTGTTCTACTTATGAGTAACTGGGACATACTTTTTTTCCTGGCCACTTATTTATTCAGTAGATACAGATTTGCATCAGCCAAAGGTATTATATTGCTATTTAATCCTATTTAAATTGTCCAGTTGTTACATAAATAATTTTGACCTGATATTTTTGAAACAATGTTACCTTGTTTAAATAGTCATTTAAAGGTTAGTATCCCAGCATTTCCTTCAAAGTCAAGTTTTGGTTTACAGTGTGCAAAATTATTTTCCTATCTTGCATTAACCACTGAACTGAAAATATCCTTCATTTACACAGCAATATTTGCAATTCCTCTTCTGGGGGAAGCTACAAACAATTCAAAGCTTCAAAGTAAATCTGCTTTAATGTGTTTAAAAACATGCAAGATATTCCTTGATGGGAAATAGAACACTTCTATATTATTATATAATATTGTGTAAGGATAAAGAAGCTGAGGAAAAAGGAGACTGACTCATCACCAAGAAAGCTGATGGAAAAAACATTGGCTCCTTTCCTCCATCACAAGAGTTTTGTGGATAACTTTATTAAGAGATTGTGAGATGCTGAAATACAAAAAATGGGGAACATATCTTTAGTTAGAGAAAATTCCACACATTAATTTTTTATTTTCCACCCTGACTTTTACACAGAGATAACTTTACTTCTCTCAGCTATAAATTTCAAATGTTTTTTTAAAGGCAGCGTAAGCTTGGTGCACACTGATTACACACGCAGAAATGCTCATCTGCTGGAAGAGAAGGATGTGATGTGGAAGAGTCAGGAGTTATAGCCAGGTTAGGTTCTGGGCATGTGCTACAGCATTTTTCCCTTCCACTTAGTGCCTTTTCACCTGTTTAAAGTGATGGATAAAAGTTTTCAGGACTGAAGTGCAAACTCAAACCCACTGAAGTTAATCCATGGTCCCAGTGCTGAAGCAGTGGGATAAAAGTGGTTGGGTAAAAAGATTCTTCTGTTTGTCTTGTCATACAAATTGTTGGTTCATCACAAGTGATGGCACTAACACTTAAAAAGATGTGAAATACCTGGAGCCTGTGTTTCAGTGAGACTCAGCTTGCTTTGGCTATACTTTAGGTTTTTATTTCCCTCCAGAAATTTGCAGACAGGCTGTGACAGTGATGTAGTTGTAAACTTTTAAAGGGAAAGAAGATACAGCTCTACTTTCAGACTTGGAATGCTCGTAAGTAGATGACAAGGGTCAGAGAATATGCCCACAGCCTTCACAAACTGATCAGAAAAGCATCAGGAGAAATAAAGCAATCCCAGTGCTCCATTTGATAAAGCAAAACACTTCAAAACTCCAGGCTGTGAACTGAAATGTTGGTATCTATTCAGTAAGGGGTTTGAGACTTCGTTTCTTACCAGGGTGAGGGGAGGAGTGAAGCATCTGTTGTTTGTTTTGTTTGTGTGTGTACTTCAGAGTACTTGGAGGCAGTTCATGTGCACACAGGCTGTGACTGCCTGGCTGTTATGTTCTGTAAATTCCCATGCCCCAGCAGATTAGCCTGGTAAAGACCTAAATAAGAGGATTTCTTCAGTGCTATCTATCCTCTGCCTAATGTATGTTTGCTGCTTATTGTGACTGCCTCTGAAGGGTTAAATGTGCTATTCTTAGCTCTGTTTCTTTGCCTGCTTGTTTCACCTCTGATGCAATGCAGTGCTGGAACTGCAATGCATTTTCAGTTTACATCACATTATACCAGTAACAATTTCTAAATCAGCACGAGGTAACGTGATTTGTTTTCCTTTCCTGTGGTTAGATGCCTACAAAGTAATCAAGGCTGCATGTTAATGACTCGAGTAGTCACAGATCATACCTTGGCAAAGTAATTTGATGTGGACACTATGCGGATAGCTTCCCAAACAGCTTTTTGTGTAAAGAATATAAATATAGCTGTGCACTGGAAATCTTCAACCCAGTTTTGAATGTAGTTTCCATGCAGAATCAAACTAAAATAACTTGCTTATGCTTAATGTAGCTTTGGACTATTTCATGTAGGATAGACTTTATTTTTCAAAATAATGGAGTTGACTAGAATAATCTGTTTTCCTTGAAGTTCTATCCAACTGATTCTCTTGAAATATTAGTGCAGATGGGGGGGAATTTTTCTACATTGTGGCTAGAATTTTGCTCTGAGGACAAATATGCCCCAATCATATGTTTGGTATCATTCTGAACTTACTTTTTTGATAGTTGGACAGAACCACAGAGATTTTTTTCCTTAGCTCATGCAACAGGATTTATAATGAAGTGTCTAGCCATGAAGCATTATAGATGAGTGTTCTAGATCCAGCCGAGAAACTGCAGTACAGTCGCAGGCCTGGATTTTAAACTTAGCCTGAGACAATGTAAAGTGTTTGATTTGAGCCCAGTTTAAGGTCTCCATGAATTATTTTGCTGCTGCCTACAGAAGTGTAAGAGACTTGAAGAGTGGCATTTACACCGTTTAGGAACAGAGGAATTCTCACTGTGTGGAATTAGTACCAATGAATCTATAAGCAACCTATACGGAAGACAATTTTAACAAGCTTAGTCATCCTGGTGCTGAAGTGGGAAGGGGTGGTAACTGCTGACAGAGCCGCCCGGAGCTTCTAAGTTTACCTTTCCTATAGAACAAGGTACAGCATGCAGTAGCTCTGTGCTTATGCAAGGCTGCTGTTCTTGGGTGACAGCATTTGTTAGGTAATTGCCACTCAAGGCAATGTATGGAGCTGCTTTTTGTCCCCTTGAGTGGTTTTAACATCCTTTGACTTTTAGACCATCTTTCCATCCGTCTTAGGGAGTGGATTATATCCTGCTGTTCCCTTTCCTTTTCTCAGAGGGAGGTTGAACACTGGGATGCTGTTCAGCTTGATAAGAGTAGTCATAGAAGAATTTTGGGATTTAGCCAGAGCTTTAACTATTCACAAGCTCTTGTGAATGAAGTAAATTATTCTGAGCATATGACACTTCAAGAGGAGCATTTTATACGGTGACGTACTCAAGGCTAAGAATAGCCGTGATTTCATATGGTTAGATTAACAACCACGTGCCCCAAAGGTGATGGCTGTGCAGTGTGCATGTCCTTCTGGAGGATGGGTTGGCTTCTCTGCATTCTCTGTAGCCACTGGACTGCACCTGTGTGTGACACTTGGTGGTGTGCTTATTTAGCTGCAGGAGGGCATGGTTTGAGATGTGGCCATGTAGGTTGAGTCTGCATCTTGATGCAAGTGAAAAACTGTCAAATCAGACCTTATTTTAAATGGTAAATTAGATTGTAATGACCCATGCCCTTTTTTGCAGGAAGACACAAAAAGTAATTTCAGTGTAAGAAATCTAAAGGAAACAATTATTTTCTGCAGTAATCTCTTGGTGCAGTTTATCAGTAAAATATCTGCAGAGTTTATAGATGATTAATCATTTGCCTTTTAAAGAAGAAATTTATTACCTTTTTAGTCTTTCTTTTAGAAATTGAGTGCTTCATACGATAATGTTTATAAGTTCAGTTAGAATTTTGACTTAATGTTCTGTCCTATTATAAGCTAGTGTCTTTTATGGATCTATATGTAAAATCAAAGGCTCCAGATCTGTGCTGATTCGTCAGATCTGGTGTGTGTTTATTCCTCACATTTATAATATTAACTTATTTGGAAAACAATCTGAAAAAATACTCTTCAGTTGTCCCTAAAAACTGAGCTTTATTCTTGCCCATGCTTTCCTCTCTCAGCGGTCTAAGTGCCTTAATTGATCATCTTGATATGAGGTTTAACTCAGCAGTTAATTGAACTTCAGGGAGCAAAATACACTTTTGTTTACTAAAGTGCTGTTGTGCTGAAGACATTGGACCTGCCAATGCTCCACTGCAATGAGTTAACAATTCACAGACAAAACACAGGCATGGATCAAGGTAAGAAGCAGATTATCTCAAAGCTTCTAAGAGAAATATGAAAGCTTAACATGTGTTGAAAGTACCCAACCTTCATGGACCTACTCTGGTTGGTTGGATAAAAGAAAAGTTATCAAAGTTACTCAGCAACCTTGCCTGATGTGATGGGGTACATTTAGAGTATATACATTTGTTGAGGTTTGGGACAGTTTTTCCTTTTTTTTTGCTTGTCTCTCTATCTTAGGAATTTTTTCCCCATTCTTGTTAATGGGTAGACGATCAAGAGAAACAAAGGAGCCAGGGACAGTGCCTGGCCGTGGGGTAGGCAGGGGGGCAGGGTACCAGGGTTTTTTTTAGTTTTTTCCTGGCTTCTGGGGAGAGAGGAAGGTGGCGGGCAGAGCTCTGGGACAGATGGCCACCACTCCAGGTTTTTTCACTTCTTGCTGCGGTTTTTTCCTACCTGTCTTAGGGGGAAGAAACCTGGGACCCCCGAGTATTCCCCCCCCCCAGCCGGGGGCCAAAGGTTGGCCGGTCTGCCAGGACACCTCAGTGCTTCCAGCCTCAGCCGCGGAATTGGGGACGCACCCCTGCCTACCTCTGCCGGACCCTGCCAATTCCTGCCTTCCCAGCCTGCTACTCTGAGGCCCCTGTTACAGCTCCTCCTGCTATCCAAAGAGGGGCACTTGGACCAGCTGCCCCTGGGAGCTCGTACAGGGAGTTCTTTCTCCATCCCTTCCTGCTGGTTGCAGCCGCCATCATGTAAGCGGCCGGAGCCGCACCACAGCGCCCCCTGCAGCCCAGAGGAGTCATCGCACCCTCCCTGCTCACTGGGAACACCAGTGCCCCTGCTGACTGTGACTGTAACTGCACCAAACGGGAATTGCCAACAGAGCGGGAAGAGACTGTCCGTGGGTTTATCTGTTCTTATTTGTTGTGGGTACCATTGTTGTTGTTTTGTCTGTCCCACCATATATATAAATATATTAGTAAAGGACTGTTATTCCTCTTTTCTCATACCATTGCCTGAAAGCCCCTTGATTTCAAAATTATACCAATTCGGAGGGAAAAGGGGGTTACATTGTCCTATTCTAAAGGAGGCTTCTGCCTTCTTTAGCAAATACCTGTCTTTGAAACCAAGACAACATTATACTGTGTGCATGACAAGATGCATTTTGCAGTAGTACAGTTTTGGATACAGATAATTTGGGTGATCTCTTAAGGAACGGAAGTCTTTGTCATTCAGAGGATAGCTGAGCTTTCTCTTTTCTCTTCAGAATACGCACACTAAGATTCTTAGGGGTCTCTCTATCCTGTGTTTAGGGAAGTGAACTTGGAAGTGCCGGTGTAGGTGATGATGGTGATGTTTTAATGACACTGAACTGGGAGAAACTGGCTGTGCTAAACATCAAAGCTCTCGGGATTGTCAGCATCAGAGAATTTTACCTTTTTCAAATCCCATAGTGTTTGTCAGGGCACAGAATCTGAGTAAGTGAAACAGATGTTCTAGATAAGCTGAGATGACCATCTGTAAATGTCCTTATGCAACTGTGCATAAGGTGACTGGTGGAGCTGATAAAGGTTCGCAGAAGGTAAGGCACCAACAGAACCCTTGCAAATGATAGGAAGACATTTTCAAAGTAATGAAGGGTTAAAATCAACTGCTTAAACCTCACTCCATGCCTCCTATCTGAAAACTGAGACAACTCCTAGTTCAGAACATTAAGATGTCCCTGTCCTATCCCCAAAAAGGGATTACTGAGGGAAAAAAAATGCACCCCTTTCAACCTGATAACTTACTCCTGGCATATACAGCCAATCTAGGAATTAGTGTTATTAAAAATCATTTTGTTCAACTGGGGTAAGAATGAAAGCTGAAAATTCTGCAAAGAGTAAACACAGAGTATTTTTCATTTTGTTTTTGAACCATGAAGTGTTTGGGATGAAGAGCTCTTTCAGGTGCATTCAAGGATAAATGATAACCAGCACAGATGAAAAGTCAGTTGGTAAAAAAATATGATGTTTAAAGTTTTCAGACTTGCATCAAGGAAAACTTGGAACCATGAAACAAGTCTGTGAGCTAGGACAACAGTGAGATCACTAAGGTTAAGTGGTTGTTACTTTAATACTTGGGGTGTTTTGAAATTTTTAAAAGAATATAGATGTTATATTTTGTATCTGGTCCTTGGGATTCTGCATAAGAAAATGCTGTTTATCATGCAACTACTGAAATTTCTTTGGATTTTGATAGGAGAGCCCATGTAAGGGTGCAGGGAATACAAGGTAAACACAGATGGAGTAGCTCCTGAACCCTTGTCCAGTGTTGTGTACCTTGGAACAGGAATGGGTCCCCACTCAGCAAGGCATTCTAAAAAAAAATTCTTATCTTTTTGGTTATCTTCCATCATTTTAGCTTTCTGGCTAAAATCAAGAAAGCAAGAAATCTGTCTGATCTTTGCAGATGAAAGATAAGATCTGGCAGGCTTTAAATTAGAGAAATATTCTTGTTCCTACATATATCACAGTTATTTTGGAATCTGTGTGATAGAAGGGACTGGTGGGAACAGAAATAGTTGTGTGAGGGTAGATAGCATACAGCCGTCTGCTGAGCGAGATCGCAGTTAATTGGCTTATAAAAATTAGGCAATTGTATATTAATTCCAGAAGTTGCCTCTGGCAATGATTTTTTTCCAAGAAGTTGGTGAAATACCTTCAGATGTTTATATTTTTTAGATTATTCTTATATATAATTGTTGCTTAAAAAACCCCAATCCTGCATGTGTTTGAATGTTGCTGAATGTTTGTACAGTACGTGGATGGTCAGGTAAAACAAAACAGGATATTTATAGTTCAAAAGATATTCTTGAACATACACTTGACTATCTCATGAGTTTCAGAAGTTTAATACTTGTGTTGATATATCAGATCTTGTTAAGCAGATGGTATTTTTAAAAGTAGTTGATCTCAATGTCATTAATGTAAGCAGAGATTTATTTTGTATCCATTTAAGTTTCTCTAATGAAACCACATTTATGAAGTCAGTCCAGTAAATCATGGAAGGCTCTTTATGTGGAAAAAAATTACTTTTTTTTCTTTTTGTATTTCTTAATGACTCTTATAAAGTTTATCAGAGAGGAAGCACCTATGTGCATAAAAATTTAAAATGCATTTAGGCATCTATGTACAAATATCAAAACAACACAAATCTTTGTGCAAGTTACTTATGGCATTGAATGTGGATGAAGCTGTCTTGAATGTTGACCCAGCTTGGAAAGGTCAGAGAGCAGCAACTCTGCCAGCCAAGTGTGCAGTCAACATCCTCCTCCCAGGTGTGACTGAGGCTCCCACCTATAGGATCCACTTCATCTCAGCCTCTGAACTCGAATTCTTTTTCAAAGCAACTTTGAATATATTCTGTGTCACCTGGAGAACTAGGAGCTTCCCAGGCCTTGGCCTCTCTTTGCAGAATTCACACAGGAATTATTTTATTTTGTCCCATTAGGACAGGAGAGGAGGGAAGAACAGGATTCTTGACAGTACCTTTTTTTTTTAAAAGACCTGTTTAAACCTGTATCTTTTGACCATAAAGAAACCACTGCAAACAAAAGGCATGACTCCTCCTAAGGATTACTTCCATGAGTAACCTTGCAAGTGGACAAGAGAGCAGACAATTCCTGTGTTTCTGGCAACCTGAAAAAATTCCTTGAATCCTTCCTTTTTCCATCCATTTTGACCTCCTCTGCCATAAGAAGCAGAAGCCAGTTCTTTTAGGTTTCAGAGCTACCCATCAGTCAGACAAGTGTTTAGAGGTAGGTGAAATAGCATTTGCTTTTCTTGGGAAGAGATTTCAGAACTATGGTAACTGATTTGGAGATCAGTTCCTAGAAATGTGGTCATCTGCGTAAGCTAAGCCTGCATTTTAGGCAGGAGACAAATGTGTTTTAATATGTTGTTTTATTTAAAAAGCCCCTTTGTCCTCATTGTTTCCACTAGTGAGATTAAGTCAAAGTTTGAAAATACAATAGAATGAAACTAATTAGGTCTGCTAGTAATCACAGTCGTGATTAGTATCACTGCAGCCTGGAATTCTCCTTGGACAGGGAAAAGTAAGAGGTATTCATTCTACAGAAAACAAAAAATGGGGTTCTTTTGGAGCTAGAGCAGACAAAACTCAGATGCACCATGATAATTGCACTTTAAAGAAAGCTCATACTCCAGTGGCTCAATAGCATTCCTGTACATGAACAAAAGCCATGTAGCATGTATGGCAGAAATAGGTGACAGAAGGCTCTGACTCATCATGTGGAACTGTAATTTAAGTTCAAGGGGGATTTTTCTATCTTGGATCTATTCCTACTGGCTCAGATGTCTCATAAGCCTTTAACACCTAGTTTTAATAGAGTCAATGCCTACAAATGAGAAATGGTTGGATGCAGGGAGCAAAATACTACTCGTCTTAAAAATATCTTCCACCTAGAGCTGAGGTAGCTTTGCGCTGATAAGAAGCTTCCACTGACCTTTACTAAATTCGATTTTCTAGATTTAGAAAAGTCTCAACTCCCGAAGAATTTGCTTAGTGAAGCACTGAGAAGCAAGCAGATGCAGTGTAGGCATCTTGATGCTTCCCACTCAGCACAACTTTCTTTTAGCAAACAAGTTCTGCCAATGAACAATGTGTGAGAGGTCACTGCTGGCTCTTATCAGTCATAAGTAGTAATTCTTTTCATGTTAAAACAAATTTTATATGAAATAACATAATATTCCATGAAAGTTTGTTTTACAAGTAATACTAATATTGCTAAAGACAAGTAGCTCACCTATCTTCAAGATTCATAAGGTATTTTTCTAATTATTATTTTCAAACTTAACAAGTCTGTCCAGCCCCTTGAATACCTAATACCTGAGTATTGTTTCATCCAAAGATCAGAGTGATAGTAATACTTAACTTCAACCAATTTTTGGTAAAAATGTGAAAATAAACATCACCTGTATTCACAAGGGTCTTTTTAGGTATATAAAATCTATATAAAGGTAGAGCACCTCAAATGTGGGGGCACATAGGATGTTCCATGTGAGACGAGCAAAACTACTGCTGTCATTATACACTTAAAAAATCTGAGTATCCTTTAGGTAGACTAATCCAAGGTAGTAACTCCTAGTCTGGGAGACTCATCATGCTGTCCAGAATAGATACACAAGGCAGATTTGTGTGGCTTAGGGTGACTGAAGAGGAGGCTTCAAATGGTATTTTAAAAAATTCGAATTTGTAAAGGATTACCACTTCAGCTACTAAATTCAGTGAGGATTAGGAGATCATATTTTGGCCCTAAATAAATGACGGCAATTTTTGACTGTTCCTTTACTGCTCTAGGCACTAATGAAGAAACTGTACTGGCCATGAAGTGGTCAGGTGTTTTCTTGGGTGTTCCTAGAAGATTTTATTAGAAAAATACTAATATTTTCCAGTTTCTTATGGGGGACTGTGGCAAGGGAAAAAGAGAAGCAGTCTTAAACTTGTATTTACCTGATTCAGTTCCCTGAAGTCCAGGCCCTGTGTAGGCGGGTCAGTGTGTAATGGGATTGGTACGGACACAGTCTTCATAGGACTGCATTGCTGTGGCACAGATCTTTGTTAATAGAGCTGCCTTAATTAAAAACTACAGACTTCATTATACAATTCTGTTTTGACCCTTAGGGTTAGATTTGACTAATTTGGCGATTTCCCAGAAAAAGAATTCCTCTTGGGAGCTGTGTATAAGGGTTTGGAAATACACCTGGAGATGAATTTGGTATGGGAAATTGATTGCAGAAGAGGCAGAGACCCAATCCTGGTGAATCCTGAATAGCTCTGGTAATCAGAGGTGAGGTGGAAAGGAGCAATTCCGGCTGAGCTGTCCCTGGGGTGTTCCTTCCGTGCTGGGGGTTGTTTGCAGAGAAGCTGAAGTGCTGTAACAGCCTCAAGCTCCACTCAGTGATGTTGCCTCCTCGTTTTTTCCATGGCAGCTAGCTCATGTCCTTTGCAAAACTGAGAGTAGCTTAAGGCCATCATTTCATGCATGGCTTGGTAAATTGTGCAAGAAAGAGCACCGCCAAATGAGGAACTCTGCCAGTTTTCAATAAGAGGGCCATCTGTGACAAAATGTTTTAGCAAGTTTGAAAACAATTGAGTTCTTTCCCATTTTTACTTTGATTTCCTTTAGCATGTAAGTAACTTTGCAGCCTCCCAAGAGTAAATTTATGTTACTGTATCTTTGTTTGCTGTGCATGATGTTTTTGTTGTGTCAAGTGGTTCCCTTTCAGACCTGATCCTGTGTGGTACTGAAAAATGACTTTGCATCAATGTCACTTTTGATTCCTGTTGGAGACATTTGTCAGGGTAGGTGAAATTCAGATATTTGTGGCAGATAAGAAGCATATAAATAAATTGTTAGTAGTTACAGCAATAGTCCCTAAATGTAAAAGTAGTTTATTGCTGGAACCATTTTTAAATTTGGAAAGAATTCCAAGTGAGCTTCTGTCCCTTAGCCTAGCCAGTTGCCTGTAATATCTCATTACCATTTTGTTTCATAAAACTTACAAAGTTGCATGCAATGGAATTTTCAAGCAGCAAGGATTATTGAGGAAATCTGCAATTTGAGAGAGATCTCAAATTGTCTTAAACTTTTGCAAAGATTACCTCTATTGATAGTATAGTGGCAATAATGTGACATCTAATGTATTAAAGTATTTTTTGACCAATTTTGATGTAATTTTATGAGAAGGTTTTTTAAAGAGCATGATTATACTTAGCTTACTTAACGGTGCACTTTCTAAAAGCGAGAGGAAAATTATAGACTTGCTTTCTGGAATATGGAGGTTAAAATTGACTTTTAATTTAGCTGTCTAATATGTCTGAGGTTAAGCATCTTTCAACTGGTATAGGAAAGCAAGTTAGTGTCACTCACTAAGGAGTCACCAACAGAGACAGAAATCTGCCTTGGGCCAGACCATTGGATCCTGCTTTGGAAACATTGCTTGTACCTGATAATTTGGCTGCTTGTTTCTGTTGGCAAATGCTCTCTGCAACAGGTAATTTTCAGAAAGAGAAAACCTTTTTGTAATTTAATGTTATTTCAGAAAAAACAGAGTAAGAAGAAAGTTCCTGACCTTTAGATATGTGTTTATGTAGGAGGCAGGCCTGGTAGGGAAACTCCAGGAGGAAAATACCCTCAGAAGTGCATGATTCCAAACTCCTTGAACTTGTGTTGTAGCTGCTTTTAGAAAAGTGCAGAGCTGCCCATATGGAGAAGGCAATCATTTAGGGATCAATCCATCTGCCTTCCAGAATAAAAATTGTCCATGAAAATGCTCAATGCCCCAAGTGTGGTGTTTGTTACGCTGCTTTTGAAGTAAGTGCTCCCTTAGACAAAATGTACAAGGGTTAGACACTTAAATGCTGGTTTTGTTTTCTTGTTTCTGCTGGGTGAAGTTGACTTCTTACCATGTTTGCAGCTCTTTAATTTAAAACTGTGCAAATATACCTAGAGATGGAGTGTGAATGTCTGTTAAAGCAGCAGTCTTAATTTTGCAGCATTTACTCCATTCTGTAGGCAGTAATCTGTTAGAATTTGGTGAGGCTTTTGGGAAGACTGCGTATGTATTGCCAAGATTAATCCCACTGTGTTTGCACAAACTTTTACTATGTTCTATTTTAATTCTAGTTTGTAAATTTGGACAGTTTTATTGTGATATTTCACAAAATTTTATGAGAGTAATTGAGGAAAAATATTTGGAAATAATGCTAAACTATTTCTAAATTTAGATTAATGAAAATCATATAGCTCTGAAGTTAGAAAATGTGGATATTTCTTTTACTGGTCTTTCACACCATTAGACTTAGTCAGTGTGTTGTACACAGTAGATTGTATACTAAGTGTTTTCCAAAAACACTATGTCCCTTTTTATATTTTAAACATATGCTAATGTTAGAGTTGCAATTTTTCACCATTGTGAATTTCACTTGCATTTGAGGATTTTGAATCTTTTTCCTGCTGTTCCAGTAAATCTCCTGAATGATAACACTGAAATAAACCTTACACAAGGATGGAACTGCAACCTCATCTCCAGTAACTGTGACAAACATCACTGTAATATTTACAGGGGGAAAATGTGCTTCAAGGGTGAAATGCAGAGATGCATTAAAACATCAAACATTAGAAAAAAAAGAGGCAGTTGTAGCTGCTTAATTGCTTTACTTAGAAAGACTAATGTAATGTCTGAGGAAGTAATCCCTAAATAAGTTAGGAGGTGAAATCTTTCAGAGGAGGAAAAAACCCAGGCATAGACCTATTGGGGAATTCAACGATGAGACTGTCAAGAGCAGTAAAGCTGATGTGTTGTTAAATGTCTTTGGGAGAGATTTCTTAGTGTTCTGTGTCTTAATGTAGTGAAAAACAAACTTCAGCGAGTGGACACTTGGCATTATCCTATTTGAACCCAAAAGTTTCCTCTGGCATAGGAGTTCGGGATCTGTCAAAACGTGTGAATTGGCCTTACTCTGAAGCATTCAGTGTAGAAACGAACAGGGCTGTAAAGGATGGAGCCCGGAAGAGGCCATCCCTCGGTGGTACTTAGCTGGTACATTCATTTGTGCAAAACCAAATAAGTTGTGGCAGCTGGAGCAGGATGGTGGAAAGGAGAAAGCAGGAGAGCAATGGAGAGAGGGGGAAGGCACAGTATTATGTGGTGGAGGAAGGTCTTGGTGGGCTGTGGTGAGGGTAGGGAGGCAAGAATTGCTCCAAGGCCGGGTGGGTCCGATACCAGGGCTGTGAGAGGTGAACGGGAGTTGGAGAGACAGGCTCAAGGCTTTGAAACGGGGGATGTCGAAAGGAGGATGGAGCAGCAGGGATGCTCAGATGGAGCCAACTTCTACAGAGCTTTTTTGTGATACTTGTCTGCGGTCTGGAGCTTTTAGGGCTGCTTTTAGTGTGTAAGCTGCTGCTCCACATACATTCCCCTGAGCCCCACGGCAGGGATTTCTGCCTGACAGCCCCTGCATCAAGGGAAAGGAGAACACTCTGGGGTTTCCCGGGCTACCAGCCTTTCGCTGGGGATGTTACTGCGGGGAGAGCGCTCGAGTTTGCCACTCCTGTGCCCCAAACCCGGTGTTCTCGCCGTTCCCCCAGATCTGGCACCTCCTCCCTCGACTGCCTGCGTCNGCCGGGCGCACCCGCAGCGCCGCGCAGGCGGCCCCGGGTGGAGCCCGCCGCACCTCCGGCAGCCCGTGCCGCCAGTCCCCGCCGCTTCCAGGGAGCCGAAAGCAGCGCGGGGGCTCCGTGCCTGCCGTCCTGGGGAACTGCTGCGGCAACATCGCAATTTAAAAAAAGGGAAGAGGAAAAAAAAAAAGAAAAAAAGATGAAGACGCTCAAATGCCTCCTGCTAAAAGTAAAGAGCGAATCTCAGTTGCAATGGCTCTGCTAAAACTTGATCATGCGGGATTTCAAGCGATAAAGAGCTGCCGGACTGCTATTTACTGCGGTGGGAACAAGTTGCAGGATGAAATCCAGGCGTTAAGGGACCTATTTTCCACTTCATTGTTTGCAAAGGAATCTACTGAAATGACTTTGAGGATCTTTAAACTGGAACTATGTGGAGGGAGAATGCAGTAAGTATCGCCTTTCTGGGAAGCCCGGATCGCGCCCAGCAGCGGGGCAGGGGCGCGGAGCTCTCGGCGATGCCGGCTCCCGGCGCTGGGCTCGAGTTCCGCGCCGGCACCGAGGGCTGGTTAGGGAATGCCGGCTGCTTGCCAGGCGCGCCGGCGTCCTACATAGAGCTGGGACTGCTTGGAGAACTGTCTTCATGCGTATTTACTGGGGATTGTGAATGAAAAAACCAAAGCGGATCGAGCTTTCCGTGGTGGGCTCTCCCTGGGTTTGTTTATGGTAAATTGGGAATGAAGGTGTTCTGTTTCAGGAGAGAAAAGAGCTTTATACCACACCGCTTTAGCTGTACTCCAGGTTATGCTTGTTTTGAACCTGCCAAGAAAACTCCTGCCCTTGATCATGTTAATTAGTTTGCTTCTAGCTGCTCTTTCCGGGTTGGATGTCCCTTTCTTAGAGCTCAAACCCGTCCTTTTCTCTTGGAAGCAAACGGGCAGTTGGGAGCCCAGGATTTTCCTGATCTGGATAAGAAGAGGGACGTATCCCGGATGGCTGTGGGCTCACGGAGCTGCTTTTAGCAAAGAGTTGAAATCTAAGTGAAGGGGGGGGAGGGGGGACGGCGACGACTTCTGAGTGTAGTCACTTTATTTCCGTTCACATACCACATGCGATTGAAGTGTAATTCTTTTTCTCCTGTCAAATCTGCAACCTGACTAACGGCTTCTCCTCGTCTCCTGTTCTCCCCGCGCTGTCCCGTCCCGTCCCCCGCTGTGTCCAGCCCCCCCTCGCCTGTCTTCCTGTCCGCGTAGCTGCCCTCCTGGGATGCGATGTCGCTCGCAGGCTGCGGCGGGGATCACGCGTGCGACCGGCGGCGCGGAGGCCGCCCCTGAGCCCGGGCAGCGAGGGGCGCGACATGCCCGCGATCGCGACATGTCCTGCAGCGACACCGACAGCAGCACCGGTACCTCCGGCAGCACCGGCACCTCCGGCAGCCGCCGCCGCTCCGTCTCCTGAGGCGCTGGGTAGGTGCGGCCCCGCACCCGCAGGGGGCGCCCTTGCGCCGCGGCCGGCCCGGCGGGGCGCGCTCCCGGGGCGCTGCTGAGCGCGGCCAGCGAGCCGTGCCCGCGGGGGTCTCGGAGCGGGTGTTGGATCAGCCTTCCCCGGGCTCGGGGGGAGGCTGGGGCATTCAGGTTCGCAGTCCCACCGCGCTCCGTGTGCTCGCCGGGAGCCTGGCCCGCAGTGCACTCGGGCAGCACACGGGCTCTGACGTGCAGTTAAATGCTCTGCCGAGTGCTCGCCTCCTTGTGTGCCTCGAAGGGAGGTGGTGATGCTGCAAGCCCGTGTCTGGCCGTGTGTCTCAGCAGCGGACGGCTCTGAGTGAGGACGGAGCTGGGGCTGGCAGGACGAGAGGGGAGATCTGAGAAATGCCGCCCCGATTGAACCCCGCGTGTGTTCTGCGTGACGCTTCGCAACCAGCTTGGCTTTGTGTGGCACAGGGTCTCCCTTCTTGCAGTTATGGGGTGGAAATCCCTCGGGGCACAGAAACAGGGGGAGATCTTGCACAGTCAGACCTGCTCTCCTTCTCCCTCCTTCAGATAGTTCAGATCCCTTCTGTGGCTCATCGCTGTCCTCTTCCTACTCCGTCTATATTCAGTCACCTACAGAGATTCAGTGAAGACATGAAATAACCAATGCAGTGATGCATGGTTACTTCATGTTATGAAACACCCTCCCCTTCGACACTAGGGACAACTTTGTGTCCGAGATCAGCAGTTCTGAGATGCTCAAGTTCTGAATGCTGTTTGAGAGGATGGAAAAGAATTAAGATAGAATATTGTGCTTTTGAATCTCTTCCAGAAATGCGGTAGGATTCCTTGAGCAGTAGCTGCCTAGGAGAGATCTTCAGAAATAAAACAGCATGGGTTTGGGATGCTGTGAGATACATGGAGTACATGAACTGAAGTTTGCAGCAGACCTCTGGCTCACTGCTCTCATTTTGAGCTAAAATACCTCTCCCTGTTACATCGTGACTAAAGTTTAAATAGATGTCCAGGATGAAGGCAAATAGATTTATTTTACCTGTTTTAGCACAGCAAGGTTGAAGAGGAGGATGGTAATGCCTTTTTTTTTAACGATGTCAGTCATTTTAATTTTGTTGGCTATCCAGGGAGAATGTTAATGGGTCTTTTCTCTGAACTTCTGCTACATTTTTTGCCTTGCTTGTGGGAGACCAGCTGTAATACTATCACTATCAAGCCAAGTTTTGATGGGATATAAGAAGCTTGAATTGGAAATAAGGTGAAGGATGCATTATAAAAAGCTGATGAAGTTTGCATTATGCCCAGAAGCTTTCTGTTTAAAACCTTCATTGAAGATATACAGTATGTACTTTTTTTCTCTATGTTTTCTTATACAATGTGATCTCTTTTACAGGGGATAAAGCTGGCAAAGATGAAGAAAATTGGCTGTGCTCTCCTGGTACTCCAAGCTCTTCTGGCACCTTTGGATCTTGTTCATGGAGCAGAGAAAAATTATCCCATCCTGAATATTGCAGTGATTCTGGGAAGGACCAAGTATATAACAGAGAGAGATATCAGAGCTCTCTGGACCAGGGAAATGTCAGCAGACCTGACTGTTGATGTCAACGTAGTGACCCTTCTTGTGAACCAGACTGACCCTAAGAGCATCATAACACATGTCTGTGACTTGATGTCAGGCACCAAGATCCATGGAGTGGTTTTTGGAGATGACACTGATCAGGAGGCAGTAGCTCAGATTTTGGATTTTATTTCATCTCAGACTTCTATTCCAATTCTTGGAATTCATGGTGGGGCCTCCATGATAATGGCAGATAAGGTAGGAAAATTTATTAAGAGCTCTTGCTGTTCTAATGTATTTCATTGTGTTGGTCTCAATCATGAATAATTGCTACCAGCAGTTCAAAAAAGATGCTCTTAATTGTCTCTCTCTACTTAAGAAAAATATGCATAATCGTGTCTTTGTTGATGGCTCATCAAATATTCAGAAATATTTTGGGGTTCATGTCTGAAACTCAACTTTCTAACACTATAAAAGCAGCTCTAATGAGGTTTTACTCTCCAGCACATCAAATCATAGTCAGTTAAAAAGTTTTAATAGCTAATATGACAAATAAATGTAAAAACAACCTCAAAATAGTATGTTCATAAAGTGATTTTGAGGATAAGATGTAAAATTAAAGGCAGATGTTCTGAGGTGTGTATAAGAAACAGCAAGCAATAGACCTGAATGTATTTGAGGACAACTGTAATAACAGGGCAATAATAAACCTGACTTTAGTGATCCGCTACAGTGTCTAAATTAAGTAGTCTTGCATACTTGAACCGAGTGCATTCCATAGATTTATTGATTTAGTTTTTTGCTAACTGCATACTTCTACTTTCCTACTCTAGTTTGTGAAAATCCAGTAAGGGGTTGTCTGAAACCTGGAGATAATGAAAAATGGTTTTGTTGGAGAACATATCTTTATGTAATCTGTTGTGAAACTGGAAGAGCAAAAGTGACTCATGTCTCAAGTTCGTTAACGTTGTCACAGTTTTTATGAACTCCTTGCTGGCTCTGCAGCATTGATGTGAGGTGATCACTGCTGTTCCTGAACAGGCTCTTGGTGCTGGGCTGAGCTCTGCTGGGGGCTTTGCCTCGCCTGAAAGTCAGGCGTGCTCCCATTGTGGTGTGAGAGAGGAGAGCTCAAACAGGGAGTGCAGATGTGGGAAGTCACTGGTTTTCCAGCACATGAGGAATTTTAAAGTTAATTGTAACTTATTTCCTGATATTTCCATAATTCAGAGTTTCTTATTCATTGACTATTACTATTTCTTATGAGTGCCTTTTGTATAGTAAAGGGCTCTCTGAACACAGCTGAAAAGGAAGTGGTCCAGATATATCATTTTGTGAAGTAAGGGGGAAAAAGAAGCAGAAAAGTGACAATGATTAGTTGCGATATAAGAATCAGCTTTGAACTTCTGAAACTCTTCACCTCTGGAAAATACTTTTTTTCCATTGGGATAATAGGTCTATTTCTCTTGGTATTTCAAATGATCTTACTCTAGAGCTTGTCATACAGGGGGAGGACAATAAGTGCTCAGTTATGGCAGAGATTCTATAACAATGGGTTTGACATCTTGATTTATTCAGAAAGATCATTACAGTCAATGCTGCTATCTTAAATGCAATTGCAGTGACCAAGTTACAGAGGCAGTTATTTCATGTGCTTTTAAATTACAGTGCAGATTTACTTGTCTTTTAAAGCTGGGTTTAGATGTATTTAGTGCTTCTATTTGATTCATATTTCACTTAACTGTGTCTGCCAGTTTAAGAACACTTGAAGATCCCAGCCAGTGCTAAGTGATGAAACACTGGAAGAAATCCTTACAGAATCATCTTTGCTCTCAGTAACAGATACAGAATGCTACTGATACAGATCTATTTTTACTTTTATATAAGAGCCTCTAGAAAATAGTCTATTTTTTTTTTCTCTCAGTTAGTTACTGCTATTTTCATTGTATGCTAATACTATCATTAGTATATCCCTGTCTTTGATTTTAGGGGTTATCAAAGTTTCATTAGCAAACTTTTCTGCTGAAATTTAGCTTCTAAGGTTTCAATTTGGGAAATCAAAATTATCTTTTGTGTGTTAAAACAATCTAACAGAGCGATCTTCAGTAGCTTGAATTGGCTGAAGGAATTGTTTGTTCAGGTAACTAATATTGCCTTAAGTTTTAACCTGACCTTTGCAATGTGCCATGTCTTGCAACGGGGTTTGCAACATTGCGGTAATGAGACTTGCATGTGTCTCTCAATTAGCCATTCATTTAGGAATGAATTCCTGGGAGATGAAGTCTGAGGGAGAGGGCGTGCAAATATGAAATCTTTCAAGTAATTGTCAGGATTTTAGCTGCAACACATTGGTGTTGGCTGAATTGTGAAGATTATTAAGTCTCCTGTTCCGTCTCATGCATTGAGATGCCTGGCTATGCAAAAGGTGCCTGGTCCCACTCCTACTTTTGGATGTAGTGTTCTGGCACTCTTATAAGGCCATTTCATTTATATCCTTACTTTGTGAGTTCTGTGCCAGGTGGTTACGTGATGCTGAACTGAGCTAAACTGAGGGCACAGGAATGAGAACTCATCTATAAAGCTCTATACTGCTGAAGACTTCACTGAATGACTCAGAGGCCATAGGCTACCATATTCTCTGTGGCTAATGAATACTATGTCAATGTGAATCTTGACTGAAGAGCCATATCTGTTAAAAAAAAAGTTGTTCTTTATTTCTAAAGACGAGGTATGGCCACATTTGGAGTTTGCAGTGATAGATGCAGGACATAGAGCTTTTGAAGCACTGAGTCCCTGTCTGAACATCTAGGGTGAGGGCTGTGTTGTCTAGATTGCCTCCTTCACCGGCCCAGCTCTGCTTCAGTTTGCTTAGAGTTTGCCTGCACCATCTGAGGAGATGTTGCATGATTCAGACAATGAGAATAGACACCACACGAAGCCAACCAAACTGGAATCTTTTCTGAACCTTGCTGATCTATTTCTACCCGACATCAGCTGTCAAAACCCTACCAACACACCAATGGGATGTTTGGGGGTGTATGGCACTTTCCTGATCCTGACTGTGCTGCAGTTACCCTTTGGACAGTGCCACATGCTCTGCTCCAGCTGATTTTATCACCTGCTCTTGGCAGGAGTTCTCCTGGCAATGAACTGCTCCTTGGCTTTGGTCTCCAGTTCTTCCACACCCTTCAAACATATTCAGATGTGGGATAGTCTGCTGAGACAAGATGAGAATTGTCTGGGGCATTTGTGCCAGCCTGCTGTGCATCAGCATCTCTTGGAGGATGCTGAAACAGACTGGCTGTTTATTCATCTTGTATCTCTTGAGATTTGAGACATCTCAACACAAACATTACTTAAGAACTGTTTTCTGACTTGAGCATTTGGTTTCAAATATAGTTGCCTTTGTTTCACCACATGCTATGATTATAATGATGGTATTTGTGATACTTTTTCTTAAAAACAGAACATCATGGTTAATTCTGTGTCAATGCTAAAAGACTTGCTTCTTCACACGTGGGAAAAAATGCCCCTATGTATTGTAAATACATCCAGGAATATTTAGTATCTGCTTTTGCCTATTACAAACCTAAATATTTCTGAAAATCTTTCTGGAAGACATAATTTGAGGCATTTTATTATTGTGGAAGCACTCAGAGTTATAACATATAGTCAAGAAGTGTTAAAGGTGAGGGTAATGTTCCAGAAGGGCTATTACAAAGTGATACTTCTTGAAACAGACCTGGAAATGTTATGCAAAATAAGTAACTGCTTTTCCAAAAGGTGAGTACCTTATATTATTGCATAATGATTCTATGAGAGCCGTGAAGGTTAGACAGGATCGCTGGAGGTTGTCTAACCCAGCCCTAGCTCCATGATGAGCTAATAGCACAATCAGATAATCCAGTTAACTTTTGAGTATCTCCTTGGACGTTGATACCACAGCCTCTCTGGGCAATCTGTGTCAGTAATTAACCTCTCTCACCATGCAAATATTTTCATTTTATCTCATTAGAATTTCCCTTGATACCACAGCTCTTGTTCGTTTGCTGTGAATCTGAGTCCAACTCTGTCTCAGTGCAGTTGCAGGCTGTAATTATACTGTTCCTTACCTGTCGCTGTCTTGGGGAAAGAGTTCCTTCAGCTTTTCCTTGCACTTGCAGTCCTTTGGCCTCGGTTGGATCTGTCGGTGTCTCGTATGGGGAGACTCCCAACAGGACAGGGGACTGCAGGTCCCTCTGAGTCCTGAGCGGGGCTCAGTCCCTCCCTGGAGCAGCTGCTGCTGCCGCAGCCTCGTTGGGCTGTGCCGCCGAGAGGGAGCACTGCTGACTCCTGTTCAGCTCGTCCCATGGACCCCCTGCCCTGGTGCACTGCCGGGATGGTTCATAAATAAGGCATCTAATTGCTAGTAAGCACCGAGTGAAACTGCACTTTGAAATCGCTTTCATTCTTTTGGTGGCGATTTTTATAGATACTTCACTGATGTTTAGGTACTTCACTTGCAGATGTTTGCATTATTTGTCATTTTCACCTCATTATCGGTAAAGCTGGAATTGCTTTGTTTTAGCTCAGTTGAGATGCAAAATACTGTGCTGCACTTGTGCAAACCAGAGCTCTAAGCACCTGTGATCAGAGCCGACCCATACTCCTGGCTCTGGAGCATTTATACTCCCTTATCTGTATGTGACTTTGTTCGTGATCCTAAAGTTCCTCCACACATCTTCCAGCTTTTATGCCAAATGTCTCCAAGGCGCAGTGATTCTCTAAAGGACCAAAAAGGTTCAAAAGCCCCACTTAACTTTTGTACTATGTGTGAGCTTCAACTCTTAATACTTTGAAAATTGTTTGATGGATGGCACGGGTGTGTTGTATTTGTTTTTTATTTATTTTATAGAATCTTTTCTGGAGGTCCTACTACATGGAATGTGCTCATTAATTCATATGTCTGTCATATGTATATGTAGATTTCTGTCCAGCCTGTTTAGTTGGCTTGTAAAAGCAGTTCCGTACTTCATTGTAGAAAATAGTACATTTAAGATTTTCTATAATAACTTTTCATTCCTGCCCTTACTGATGGCTGATGTTAGTGTGTGTATGGCACTATGTGTCTGAGCATGATATTCACTTTGGCCTTGTTACTGCAAAAGACTGGAAGATTAAACTGTAGGTTAATAAATACGTTAGTGCAAAAATACCAGTATTCCTATAACTGGTGTTTCAGGTCTAGACATAGGAACTTGCACTATGACATAGTCTGTTGCACACAATATTTCCAGCTTCTGACTTATTTAAAGCAGCAACTGAATTTTATTTTCTTCCCTCCTAGCTGTACAAAGGCCCCTGTGGGAAGAATAACCTTCAGATATTCTAATTTTAATTTGAGCTGCAATAAAAATGTAGCATTGACCTCCTTGCAAATCTGTGTTTACTTGTCCATATCCATGAAAGCCAATCTATATGTACCTTTTAAGGAAGTCTTGCACATCCATAAGTGTTTTAGAACTAGAATGTAATCTGTGGTAGTACCTTTTACACACACATGCTGTAATCAGTGGTTTAAATGGTTAAAAACGTGCCTGAGATTTGTCCTGCTAAGGGGAATGAGGTGAGTGGATAGAATATCCTGTGTTTTTCCTCCTCAGGAGCAGGGCTGTGCCAGGATGAGGTGGTTGGGGTAGAGCCTGCTGGTTTAGACATTGCTATTCCTGTACTGGCAGGGCAGGGAGAGAGCAAAGCTCCAGCAGCTGCTGCGTTTGCTGCTTTCAGCTGAGTCTGGGAACTCAGAGGAGCATTACATTAATGATGTGAGCTTTGCTTTCCTGCTCTTTGTTCCACTCTTTTTTCTAAAGGGTTTTCCCAGCGCTTTTTGAGATGATTATATTATTCCTCATCTCTTGTCCACATAAATTTTTCCCTCTTAATTCAGTGAAGGAAAACATGGATGAATTTCTGGAATACTGCAAGAGTAGGCTTGAACTGTCACTCTTATGGAGCTTAAGGGAGGGATATTTAGTTTAATTTTTCAAAGTAGAAGTAAGATAGTTTTGAAAAGATAGGAATTTCTGCAACTTATGAGCAGGTTTTAGGAAATGGAAGTCTTCTAGAGTTTACTTTATTTTTCATGTAGGTTAGGTGGGGGTAAGTTCCTGTTATTTTAGTTTGCTTAAATTTACAGCTGCAGCTGAGCTGAGGGTTCAGGGTTGGTTTCTATAAACCACTTGTTTAGGAGAGAGGAGTGTTTGGCTTCCCTTTAGTCCTTTGCAGTAAGCTATATATTTTCATCTCAAAGGCACTGTTTTCTTTCTCTTCAGACTGCTCATACAGTCCTTGAAAACAGAAATCCTTACGTGTCTTTGTTTTGAGCAACATCTTAAAGCCACTGGCAAGTCCCTGTTGTAGATCACCCATGCAATCTCTCCAAACTACTGCCTTCTTATGGGTAATTATAACACAGCAGTCTCCTGGCTGTGAAAGTTGGACACAAGACCTTCAGCATAATTTTCTGCTTGCAGACATTTCTGGTGGCATCTTTGGAATTTGTTTTCCCAAGAACAGTCAAATAAAAAATTAAAAATTATTCCTTTTAAGCTGTAAAATAATTATAGATCATTACAAAATACATAGGAAGTTTCTGGCAATCAAAATATATCCAGAGAATGTACCTGAAAGTATAAAATTATGCAGTGTACAGAACAGAAGGGCTTTGATATAATGTCAAACACAGTTTTTGTTTCATCTGTTAATTATTTTTGAGGATGCTTAGATTATTTGAATAGACAGTTCATTAGTGTGTTTTATTTGTCACTTATTTGAACTAAGAATTTAATTTGAAGAATTTATTTATAATTTTTTTGATCTTGCTTGGAAGACTCTGGGATAGATCTGCCTACATGGTGATGGTACAAAGGGCTTTGTGTACATGCACAGAAAAACTTTGCAGGCTGTAGCTTTTATTTTCTTAAAAGTCTGTGGTCATCTGGTTTGTGTGTACTCTCTCTTCCCCTCTTCCCTCTTCTGTCTCCACTCTTCCCTGGAGCTATGAAGTTGTGTGGATTTTACTGAGGGAGCCCAGCCTGGATTGTCTCCACACCATCTGTCACCATATTGTTTGTTTAAATCCTTGAGATATTTTCTTTTATACTTCACTGAAATAAATACATAAAGCTGCAGCAGCATCATTGGCTATTTATATTAGATTTAGACTTAATGTCCTTAGGAGAAAACCCCTGTGCTTGCAATTGAGGTGCATAAGCTGCAGGCACAGTTTGTGAAACTGGACGGGGTTTAATTCTCTGAGTGCAGAGCTCCAGTTGCGCAGTGCGTTCACCCCAGCCCAGGGCCCTCTGGCTCCTCGAGGGGGACACCCAGCTGGGGCTCTCGGCCTTGGAGAGCCAATGCTGCTCAAGGGTTGTGCCCTGGTCTCCCCACGCTTTTGAGGAAGACGTTTTGTGCTCTTCAGTAAATGTAGGATGTGTCTTCCTGTGTCCTGAGACTTGATATTCTGGGTTGGGGAAACATTGAAACTCGCAGGCTCTGTGAAACCGGAACTGGAAATTACACTGGTTAGAAGAGGGGGATGTTTTGGAGAGAAACTGAAGTATGCATAAGAAATGTAGTATAAAAGCTGAACAACCAACAGGAAAATGAGTTTTGCTGATACGCAAATGTGATATTCCAAGTTGCAGATGGAGGTTGCTTAGTGCCCAGCAGCTGTAAGTTTGTGATATGCAGTAACCACCATCTCCTTTCCCTACAGCAATTTTCCCTGTGCTTTCCGTACACATGAAGCTTGAGTGATCAAAAAGCCTCAGTGTTTGGAAGGAGAAGGAGGTTCCAGGTGTACAAGTTGTCTCTTCTTTGGGGAAGAGCAAAATTCCTCTGGAGAAAGGTCTGTCCTTTTTTGGGACTCAGCCATGAGGACTCCTGGGCTGAGGGGTAAACAGGGTTCCCTGACCAACCTTTGTGAATGACTTAAACATCTTGAAAAAGGAACAGTTTCTAGTCCAATTTTGTGACTAAGATTTTATTTACTACTGATTCTTTCAGCTTTACTTGTGGATTAAAGAAATCATTCATAAATGTATATGTGTAGATGGTTTGTGTAATCCATTTCTATCCCCTTCCCCTCTTCAACAGCTACAGAGACTGAACTAAAATGAGGAACTCCAGCAATATATCTGAGGTCAAAGTGGTCATAAACTTCTGGAGCATGGCAATAACTCCATTTGATTGTATACTGGTCAGTGTTGCTTAGCAAGATTAACATGTATTTGGACAGGGGCAAATTCAAAGCAGACATACACTTCCTTCTGCCTGTAACACACTGAGAAATACATCAAAGAGCTCTAGATGAGATTTGACAAAAACACTGTCATATTCTGCATACAGCTCCGAAACAATCTCCATTTCTTTTGTATGTCATCTTTTGTTTCGTATTTGGGCATGATCAGATCTGAGACACTGAGGTCTGTTTTTTTTGGTATACATGTAGGTGGTTCTCCCTGCTTTCTCCTGGGTTCCCTTGCCGAAGGTGGAGAAGGAAGGGTGAGAGAAAAACAGGTGGTAATCTTCATGCTTTTAATATTTTTCAAATACATTTATTTTCCTGCTCCTTGGGATGGAGCCTACAGGTGGTGGTGCTTTGGTGTGCTGCATTGGCTGACAGTTGTGCAGTTTCCCAGCAGTATCACGTACACCCATTTTGGAGTGGCCTGGATAAAGCAGACTTTTTTCAGATGAAGACCATATATCTTTCAACATTGTGCATCCCTTGATTTGGGTTTTGGGTAAGGTCTCTTGGAGAAGCACTTAATTATCAGATGACTCCTCAGTCAGTGTTTTGGGCTTCCTGTCTCCATCATAGGTTTGGGAAAGTGATTTCCTTTTGGGCTTTTAATGAAGAGAGGCTGAACTGTTTCCTTGTCACAAGCTCCTTGCTCAAGGCACAAGCGTGACTGAGAACACCAACACTGGTCTTGTTCCATGGCCTCTGCTCAGTGTTTGTGACTATTTATATCCTGTCATTTGTGCACCTTGCAGCAAGATATTTCTATTAACATGTTTCATTCAAAGGATTGCTGGGTGGAAGCTGCTTGTCTTTTCCTTTTTTTCCCCCCTTTTCTTGATAGTGGTGGTTTGGTTTTGTGTCCTAACTTTTAGTTCAAGATTTCTGTAACTTTATTGATACAAAGTTTTGTCTGTTTGTGCTGAGCAGTTTGCCTCTCCACGTGACTAAATTAGCAATAGGACTGCTTTGTTTTCACTGCATTGATTTTGTGTCTAGTGGAAACACACTGTGTATGTAGAACTACTATGAAGGAAGAAAGGGCAGGCATTTTATAGCCTCCTTTCAACTCGACAAAATTTGCAACACAATTAGGTACGACAGACAATAGCATTAAGGTAATCTGTTCTAAGTAACAAGTTGCTTTTAGGAGTTACAGAAACATATAATTACCAGACAAATTGCATGTTATTTTTTATGTGTGAGGCTAATTAAGAGGTCTGAGCAAATTGTGTTGGCATAGGCATCAGAGCTATATGAAGTACCTAATTGGGATGAGATAAGGCTTGTGAATTCATCATAAGAAAACAGATGCAAGAATTATGAGAAGTGTCTGAATTCTAGTCAAGTACCATTTAGGATGGTCTGGTTTATTTTCAGCAGTCACATTATCTTTGTAGGAAACAAGCTAACCCTGTCCTTTATTTTGTTTTGATCTGTTTGCCATCCTTTCCTCTCTCCTTTATCTGCATTTTACGTACTGTTACCTGCAAAAAGGCTGACATGTCCTTTTGTGGAATCTGGGTTCCAGAGAAAGATGTGGATGGCTCAACTGCTTAGCATGTGAAACTTTAAGCTCTATCCATTAACTGTGTAATCATCAAACTGCTACAGAAGTTGTAAAAAGAAATATTCCTTCACTTGCTCTTAGACTGGATTTTCCTTGCCTGGTCCATTGTCTGGTAACCTCCTTCACCCAATAAAATAATCTTAATTGGAGCAAATAAAAATTCTCTAGGGTTCTAAGAACAAACTATGAATTTAAGCTAAACCTATTCCTATTTACTAAGCAGGAGATAGAGGAAAGGAGTATAAACTGAGCCAGGTTAGTTAGGGCAATGTTAGTGGGGAGCTGAGGTGGTAAAAACTAGAAATAAAAATTGCTGATGGAAGTGACCTTTTGTGAAGAAAACAGTATGAGAAAACCAGAATTACTCAAAATTTTGAACAGTTTCCATCTCTTTCTCTTCAGGGTTCCTTGGAATTTTGGGCAATCCTTTTCTGTCCTAAGTCGTTCCTTCTGCATTCACTGACTACTTTACATGCTTGTACAGTGAGGCGCTTGCTTTTCCTGTTGCAGTGTGGGAAGTCTGGGCTGCAGTTAACCATCTGGAAATCGATGTATTGGAGTGTCTACTTGTATCCATTCTAATGCAATTTAAAATTTCCCTACTGCTCTTGTTTTTTTCCTTTAGTATAACCTCTGGGACAGGGTCAGTCTATTATAGGCTTTCCTGAAATAAAATCCTCCCCTCATTTTGCTGTGCATTTGGCTGGCTACTGATGCTGTTTTGTGTAAGCATTCATTTCTATAAAAAATGCAGAGTTTTCAATAATTCTCTGATTTGTAGTAATATAATTGCTTTTTTTCTGTGTATGTATGTTCACTCTGTTCAGGTGCTTTGTGGAAGTGCTTTAGAATACCTGTGGACAGGACAGACTGACAGGAAAAAATATGAAAGCAAATTTCTCCCCACAGTGTTGGGTGGTTGCTGATTCTGCAGTCCCCCCTGTATGTGAATGTATTTTGCTGTTACATTAAAAATACTGTTCTGGGACTCAGGCTCACTGGCACTTACTGCCTAAATTGTTATTATGTGCACTGAACAAAGTTACGGATGCTGAATGACATAAATCCTGATGTTGTCTAAGTTACTGGTTGAATCATGAAGTTGAAAATGAGCAGTGTCTTCAGAGAACAGAGCATGGGGAAGAGCCAGACAAGGACAGCCTTGAATCTTTGCAGGGTGAGCTCACTTGGGGAGGGGAAAATACAAGTTACATGATCCCCTCACACTGTGGGTTAGGTGAAGACAAAAAATGATCTTCATAGCCATTTCCAGATACACTTATCCTGTCATTTTTACCAGTCTTAACTGGAAAGGTAATGTCACACCTTTTCTAACCTTTCTCAGCTTCAGGCTCGCAATCTCTTGCATTCCTGTTGTTCTTTACTATCCATTACTGTTATATAGTATAAGAGTAGCTGAAATATTTCCAATGATCAGTGAAAAAATGGCACTAAATAGATGACTTAGGACAGGTGCAAATAATAAAAGAAAAATCCCATTATAATATCCTGAACAGTTGCTCAGTACCTTCTCACTATATACTGATACTTTCAGATTCCTAGTTTCTCATAAAAACACATGACATGGTCTCTGAATAAAAATTTAAATGAGTGTGCAGGAAGTTTATGTGGACCCAACTGTCACCTGCATATATGTGTCTTTACTGGTCATTGAAAGCCTTACCAATCTTTAGTGTGCTTGTTTAAATTGTTTTAATTTATTCTTTCTGGTTCCTTCCTGGTATGGGATGACTCCTGGCTTAAGAGAAGCTGGTTTTTGATTTACCTCTTTGACAGTATGAGGCAGAGATGTTAAAATAGTGAGAGATTTCAGGCAACAATAAAATGTAACAGTCCACCTAAGCCTGAAAGTAGTAGAAAACAACCTAAAATAAGAATGAATTTTGCTCATTTCCCACACTCTGCTGCATTTTTTAACTGTATAAAGTAGGTTATAGGCATGCAAAACCATAGTTTTAAATAAGTTATACAGAAAAAAGCTCTCCAGGTCAGCAAAGGCATTTCTGAAAGCTGAGGAGCCTACCTCCACTAGGAAAAGAGAATATGCTGGTCATATACAAGTCCATATGGAAAACAAAAATCCTGCTTGTGGGATCCTGACCTTGGTGTGATTGATTTCACTGGGAAGTAAAGGATGAAGAGCAAGTGCAAAGTAAGCAAATGCTTTAAATAATTAGTTCTTTAATGTTTATTTAATTGCTTTTCCTGAAGATTTGAATGCTGCTATGTAAAGAGGTAACAGAGAGGGTTTTTCCTTTCTAATGAGGGGCTTAATATGTTCTTTATGTAACAGCCATAATGATGCAGACGTCTTCTCTTAATATCTGAGATGGAAAGGCCAAGCACACAATGAACTTAGAGCATTTTCTGCTTAGAAGAGCAATCTCTTGTTAAAAGAAGGATTTGGTTTTTGAAGGGCTGCACTTGGGGTGTTCTCTCATGACACACTGCATTGTAGTGAAATACCCTGTTGACAAGCCAGTTGGTTTTATTTGAGTTAAACCTGATAATTTACTTAAACTTCATTTTTATAGTTAGATTTCTAGCTTACTGGGCCATTTTGAGGTTTCATTTGCATATTCCACCCAGTTAAAAATTCTGGTATTAAAACAGCTTTTCTAATTCAGTTCAGTTTGTGGAATATTTTCCTTCTTAACAAGCATTCTAGTTTGTATTAAAAAAAATTCTCCCTCCCTTAGTTCCTTTTTAAATTAAGTATGTACAGTAAGCTTGGCTCCCTATTGAGCTGGTTTAATCATTTGTTTTTTCCATCTGCAGAGAGCCAGTTCCCAAAGTAACTTCAAAGAGCCTTGCCTGAGTAAAAACTTCCAGCTTTGGAGCAACGAAGATTACAGAAATATGCTTATGCAACTGCTTGAAACCTCTGGCTGTCTTGACGTGTAGAACACAACTGAGTATTTCCCTCTGTTATTCTGTTACTATAGACCTTAACTATTTGTAACTGAGAGTTTTGCTGCCACTTTGCTTTTGTCTCGCATGCTGGCTGCACAGGGTGATATTACACAAGGGCACAGATGTGGCATTTGTAGACTCAGGGGGATCTCTGGTGTTCTGGGTCTTGAGGTGATCTCATATGGAACTCCCAATGAGAAAACAGCCATAAAATTCAGCCTTGATGTAAAGTGTCTGTAGACAAGTCTGAAGTCTTGCAGCAGCAATCGCAGACTGTAATATTTTAGATTTGTGCAGGCTTTAATCAAATGATGAAGAGACGTCAGGTGAAATGGTTCCTGGGAGAGTGGTAACCTCCCTTCTTCATTTAAAAAATTTTCTCTGTTGACATGTGTAAGCTCTCATCTTGCTGAAAGAAAATCAATCCCCTGTCCAATACAGATAGATAGATTTGGGATGCATATTTTATATCTAATGGGTATGTCATGTTTTTGAGTGCAGTAACAAAGTAGTTAAAAGTGCCAGTGTTTGTGAGAATCTGCTTCATTAAGGTCAATATAAGTAATTGTCGTTATTTCTATGTCTTCCTCACCAGTGACTGTACCTTATTCATGATATTCCAGTCCAGTGGTTGTCGTCATCATTTTGGAGAAAAGCTGATTTTTTTTTTCCATTTTTTCTCTTCCCCCCCCCCCCCCCCCCCCCCCCCCCCACCCCCCTGGTGGAATNCCCCCCCCCCAAAACTATCTAAAAATCAGTGTGTCTGGGATTTGTCCCAAATTAATTTCCTGTGGAGAGAAGAGTTATGAGTTTGGTCTCAGTACAATGACTCTTTTGGATTATAATATCTGTCAGTAGAAATGCACTACTTGGGTTTTAACTGAAGCTATTTCAGATCTTATTTTTTGGCTTAATCGACTCCTTACCACAAGCAAATCTAATTCTGGCATACTATTTCAGTTGCACAGACTTTCATTTCTGACTAAGGATTGGAAGGATTAACCCAGATTTTAGCAGTTCTCTCCATGACTGGGTGGATAGGATTAAAATCTGTGCTGTTTACTGTGGCTGTTTATTCTAGTGTTTGATTAGTTATGTCTGTTGACCAGAATGGGAAATTTTCTGAGGTTAAGACTACAGCTAAAAGAAGTATGGTGAATTCACTGGATTGCATTGTATTTTGATTAAAAATACAGCCCAAACATGCTTTGCCTGTTTACAGGACCACAATTTATAGTTTAGTATATTCTAGATTAATTTTGTAGTTTGAAGTATTAATAAATTTATCATCTTTGAGGCTGTAGAAATATATATTTTAGAGAAAAATAACTGGGTAAAACAGGAATGGCATTAACCGGGCCCAGTTCTAACATCTTGTTAAGGACTGGCTGAATGCAACAAAAGTTTTTGGATGAGAAGCTGGAATTTTCCTGTATTTCATTTTTATCAATGCAGCTATTAGAAAGAGAGACATTTTCACTATGTGGGAAAGAGAGAAATTTCTGGAATACTGTCTGCAATTAGTCTCCCACCTTCTAAAAAGCCCTGATCCAGTAACGAGCTTAGAAATGAGTTCCTTCAGTGACCAGGGAATGAAAGTCTCACCTCCAGGAGATGAGGCAAGTTGGTTTTGTTTAATCTGGTGAAAATGAGCCTGGGAGAAGGTTATGGTGGCTGGATGCAGGATGAAGAAAAACTGATTAAACAACTTAAAATGAGTCAGAGGACTGAAACTTAGATGGGCATAATTTAGGTGGGAAATTGAAAGTTGTGAATTGTATTTAGATAGAAAATGAAGAAGCTCAGGAATGGCAAGAAGCTGGCTGGTGTTAGGATGAAAACTGGTCAATGAGGAAGGATGAGTATGTTCTTTCAGCATGTTCTTTCTCATCCTACATTCTTCTTTGCATTCACAAAAAGCTTAAGATTGAGAAAACCATGCAACACTATATTAGCATTGCCTGCAAGTCTAGTCAGGCTTATTTAAATGCTAGATTTAGTAAAGGTGCAGTGGGAGGAGTAGGATCCTGTTGTACTTGTAATCAGACAGTCAAGGACTGTGCTCATCAGCCTTGGAAAGACAGACTGGCCTTGGGATTCTTGTTGGAATATGGTGAACCATGTTCTAAAAATTTTTAAAGCCTCATCTCCTAGGAAAGAATATACTTTTAAATTTCTGTGGAAATGTTTTTTTTTTACCTTTTTATTTGAAGCAGATGTACTTGACTTTTCTCTGGGTATTTCTGCCTTTTTGTATTTTGTTCTTTTGTGCCTCAGACAGCAGTAGAATTCTCAAGGGAGATGTGATGAAGACATAATCTCCACTTGGAGAAGTGCTGCTGTTTGCTGCTTGTCTTCCTGGTCTAGTAGGGAAAACAGAACCTGTTAACAGCCATGGAGCTGCGTGGTTGGAAGGTTCCAGTGTCCATAACAGAACCTTTGTGGGTTCTGTGGTCTCCTCTCACCTTAAGCTGCAGGTGATGATGTCTGCATGTCAGACATGCTGTGCAGTGCTTTATATGACCTAAATTTGTGGGCAGTTGCAGCTGGACACCCAAAACATTGCAGGTTTTTAATGCCTGTACTGGACATTTGTTGCCCTTTTGTGGTGGTATTTGTCTGTAAGTAATCAGGTGTTTTAGACCAACCAGCTGTTCTTGACACTGAAAAATGTCTCGGTGAATATTCTGACTCTCATTTAAAACTTTGTTTCATGGACCGAGATTTTTTTTTTTTAGTTCTTCCTTTTGCTCTGGAGAAAGGGTTCCCCGTGATTGCCATGACACGCAGGGGAATATGCCAGGGGCTAATACATGTAGTGAATATAATGAGGTGATGATAATGTGATTATTGTAAGGAACCTGGTCAAGGGAGTAGAAATTGCTGTATAAGTACAATGATATTTTATTTTCATTACTGTCCTGAGGACAGGACAATTTCAGGTCTCTGCTCACAGAGCTTGCAGAGTCTTCAGCTATGAAGGATTCTTCATAGACAGCACACTTTATCTGCCTTGGTGAGCAATTGCAAATGAGTGTCATGATCACTGAGAATCTGATTTTACTATTGAATAGCTCTTTAAAAAGGCTACAGAAGGCAATGCTTTTCAGCATCTGTAACTTTTGTGCAGATTCAGGCTGTGGAAGGATGGATTCTCAGTACCTGAGAGAAGCTCTGAAGTCATGATACACAGCAGAAAATTAGGAAAGGAAGCCTGTAAAACTTTAGTTATGCTGCATTATTTTCTTGCCATTCTCTGTGGCTATGTTTAAAGAACTGAAATGATGTCCTTGCAGGAATTGAATATTTTTCCTAAAACACTTTAATGAAGTGGGCAAAATCTTTTTTGTGATAATTTGCTGTGGCTGGAGAGGAAGGTTAAAATGATGTGTTAATGAATGCTACATATAGTCTACAACACATGGTTAGAACTGTTTGTATTTTTTTCCTCCAAAAAAGGTTGTTGGATAAAATTCTGTTTCAAAGTGACCAAGCCTGTTTCTTCCCTGAAGCAATTCACACTTTTTCCAGATTTCATTAATACTAGAATTCTGATCTCTTTAGCTCTTACAGCTTTTTCATTTTCAGGGACCTTCAGAGGCCAATTCTTTAGTTAAAAAAATGCTTATTAATGAAAATATGTTACCATGTAGAAAGAAAAGGCCAATGCAGATGGGAAAAAAAAAAGTGCTTCAGAAAGTTTAAGGCCCTCCTAGCTGTGCTTTTGGGAAGGAAGAAGAAAAAATTGGAATAGCATCCTTGGTTTTAGTGTTTTGAGTGTTTGTGTGATGACCTTTCTGACATGCATGCCTTACCCTCTGAGTTAGCAAAGGCATTATCACTCAGTAATTGTTTTCACTGATTTACTGATGAGACCACGAGCAGAGTCATGAAACAAAGTTGTGTTGCTAGCACAGCCAGAGCTCCTGGAACTGCATCTATGTCCACCAATGAAGCCATGTTTGGGTTTTTTTCTCCTCTTGTTTCTTTTATCAATTGAGCTTTCCATTTTTCATTTTGAGAGGACCAACATCTACTCTCAGCTTTATGCTCTTTAAGTCGTTTGTGTCTTGGTTCCCCTGATCCCTCCCCTGTGCTGCCTCTCTGTTCTGGACCTACTTTGCTGGGAGAGCTTTGGAAAAGTATTCTGAGTTTAAGTTGTCTCTTCCATTTCTTTGCTCTTTTGCTGCATCTGATCTGGTCTGACTGGCACACAGAAGCCCTCAGGGCCTCAGCTGAGTTGCCTCTGTTTCAAAGTGAGAGTTCGCCTCCTGCCTCAGTTTCGTTGGAAATGCCTTGCAATGGCAGCTGTGCTTTGTCTGCTGATTTGGATAGAAAACTTGAAGAATTTGCCCCAGAGTGAAGATCAACGTGCGGCAAAGAGCGCAAAACATCAAGAAACATTTAGCAAGTCAGCAAATGAGCAGTGTGATCTCTTGTGTTCAACGGTGCTTCTGAAAAAATCTCCATGCATTCACAATTGCTAATTTTAGTCCAAGTTAAACATGATCTCACAATCAGATCTGAATTTGAAACTTGGCTGTTGTCAGAGTAAGCTTGTAAGTTTATCAGTAAATAAGAGTCTGAATGGATACGTAGGAAAATCTGTAGTCCTTGAAGCACTGAAGTACAACACCAAGGCAGATACCGATACAAGTGGGTAAATAGCTCTTGCTCACATAGGAACATTGATACGGGAGTTGCCTTCTTTGTCATCTTCTGTTAATGTATTTATTTTCTGCTCTTGTCTTTAAGAGGGGGTTAATGAGCCAGTGGTAAATTTACTCCAGAAGTGGCACAAGTGATGTGGAGGCATTTCTGTGACAGGGAGGAATTGGAAAGGCTGGAGGTGTGGCTCCTAGAGAAGAGTTCTGTGGGGCAGCTTCCTTCACGCCTCCAGGTACCAGGAGCTCTGAAGTTCAGGCTGGGACTTTGTCCAAGGGATGGTAAATCTGCTTTCCCAAACTGCATCTGTGGTTTGGGAATCACAGCAGTTTTTTCTTTATTGTCTTTCAGATATGGACAGTTTAACTGTGCTGCAGTGTTACCTTACGCCATGTACTCTCTGCTCAGACACGGGTTTTGTGTATCCTGGTAATATTTTAGAGTTGAAACAGCAGACATTAGCAGACACCCAGATTTTGGAGAAGAGACTCGCCAAAGAGTTATGACAAAGTGGAGCAGAGGATGCTGTTACTCATGCTGTCAGAAAAATACTTTCTGTAAATTATATGATTTTAGTCTTTTCAGGGAATGGGGGACGGGGGGAAATCAATGACCCAACATATTCCCACTCTCACTTAACTAACTTATCCCATTTTCTCCTAGTCCAGCGACTAGTCTGTTACTGACACTGCCAGGTATATGAAAATGTGTATTTTCCTCTGACACTTTGCCATATTGATTAAAATCCCACTGATCTCATTCTCTTTGGAAACTGCCTTGATGAAGTTTTAAGTGATGAACTGTGAACTGTCTTCCTCTGCAAAAAGTCTATCAGGTAAATAAATTGGAAGTCCCAAATGAGAACAAATGCCCTAATAGAATACTAGGCTTGAATATTAATTTTGTTTCCAAGTAGCCTCAGTAGACTTGTAATCCACTGGCTGTTCAAGTAACCTGATTTTTCAGGACTGAATCATAACTATGGCACAAAGTATCTATGAAATAATGTGTGGGTAATGAAATACTCTCCTCTAACTCTGATTGGCCTTTCATTGTGGACAATATACCTTTGATTACTGGAAAAGACAAAACAATAACCCAACTTCTCCTTCTCCAACAGCTAACTTCTCCTTAGCTTAATTTATTATGTACACACTTGCTTGTGCATTGAGAAGAAACCTAGAAAATTTATTTTCTCTGCTGGGACACACTTTACTAGGGTAGATAATTGAGCTGAGATACATGCTGATACCAGTATTAGTGTAAGGTGTTCAGGAAGCATTTGCATGCTCCTCTGTGAAAGAACTCAGGATGTGAAGCTGCATTAATCCACTGCAAGTTAAATTGTAACTATGCGTGTCATTCAAAAACTGAAAGTACCTGGAATCTTGAATGATGCTTTTCTTTTTAAAGTATTTATTCCTTTTATATTTGTAAGAGTATTTATCTCTGTGCCACTGGCCTATGAAAGGCTAGAAATAAATCCCATTCCTGATCTCCAGTTACTATCCTTGCATAATACCAGTTTACTGAATTTTTTAGGGGAAGTTACGACATCTTATGTCACACAAAGCAACATTAATCAGAAAATTTTGCATGTTGGTGCATAAGACTCCACCACAGTGCAACAACAATCACATCACTGGATCTCTTTCTGTTCTTTAGTTTGAGAAGGGTGAGCAGAGGTCAGGACAACAGCTGGGCAAAACCCAGTATGAGGAAAGATCGCTGTGCTTTGAAACCTGAAACAAAGCAAACAGCCTTGAAGGAGGCTTAATAAACTGAAGTTGGCTGGTGCAGCAGTGGATGTGTGTGAAACTAAAAAGCAAACAGAGCTGTTTGTGTGCCACCCATGCCTTTCAAGGAGAGAAAATTTGTGTTCCATCTGGGAATGATAACAGAGTGTGTCTCTAGAAGAAAGACAAAACTGAAAATTTTTGCTGTGTGCCAAGTAAGTCCTGCAGGTAGTGTGCTATTGAATGAGTTGGTTTTAGCCCAAAAATATCTATCTTGTTACCTCTCTGTATGGGAAGTATTATATTTTTCCCTTAAAGTTGCTATTTGTTATTAATGATAAATAACATTAGTTTGCCTTATAACACCAAAGTTAAAATGGCAGCATTGGTGAGACTGTGGGAAAATAGTTGGTTATGGGGGAAAAATGGGTATGTGAGGTATTGCTGTAGAGGGGGCAAAGGCACTGACATTTATCATATGCATAAATGCACTGACTATCACATGAACGGTGTTATAATTGCTAAGAGAAATGTGTTTTATATAGTTCATGCTATGAAATTAATTCTTTAATGTAGCTGCATGGTGTATGCAAATGCACAACATAAGCAGCACTTCCCATTTTAAGGATATTTTCTTCTGGTTCATATTAAAAGGTGAAACCAGACAACGTCTACATAGAATAACAATCAAAAACTACTTGCCAAAGAAGTTCTTAAACAGGGATCGCAACTGATCCCTCCTGTTTGTGTGCTTGTGGCAGGAAATTTAAAAAGATTTTTAAAAGATTGTTCTTGTCTGTTATACCCTTGAAGTAGTAGTTACAGTTAACTGTCCCTCTCTTGGAATATGGAATAATTTCTTTCTTAAAAAAAGCAGAACAGTGCTCTGTTTAAAGAAAACTGATAGCTTGCCTCTTGCAAATTGTGAATAATGTCAGGATTCCCATCTTGGCATGCACTGCTAAGCTCTTTTCAGGAAAGTGCAGATAAAAGCTATAATTCCTCCTGGCACATCAGGGGTGTAATGGAGGTGTCTGGCAGCATTTCAGTAAAACAATTAGGTTTAGTGGAAAGGATTCTGTCTAGGCAGGACTGTCAGTCAAAGTATAAATAAAGGGTGAGAACCTACTGCCCAGCCTTGGTGCTTCCTAGACAGTGAGGCTCAAGGCCTTGCCAGCCAGCACAGGTGACTTGTAATGCTTGTCCCAAGGCTTTTGAATTTACAGCTTGCACACTGACAGGCGAGATGCTTGAAAATTAGATGTGTTACAGTCTCTGAGATGAGGCAGAACCTCAGATATTTCAGTGTTCGCAGTTTTATAACAGGGCACGTGGCAAGGGAAGGCAGCTGACATGTGGCTAAATTTTGGAAAGAATTCTAGAATGGAATGATTCATTAAAAATAAGTTTTAGAAAGAGATTTGAAACTCCCTTTGGCTCTGGTCACACAGGAGCATGATGACATGATGATTCATTTGCTGTGTATAAATGGAATTAGTAGAAGCACTTTGACAATTGTCACTTGCACCTCCAGAGCTCACTGCAGGGTATGTGACCAATGACACAGGAATGGGTGCTTGAATGCTTCCTGACAGACGTGATCAGGGACACTGCAGCACCTGGCCAGTGGAAAGTTTGTTTCAAAGGTTTCATAATAGAGTCTTCTTCTGCAAGCAGAGTGAAATTTGCTTTCTCTAACTTTTATTTCTGGCAATTCAAGTTGGTGACATGTCAAAAGCACTTGTTACAATGACATTAACGGTGACAGTTCCTTCAGAGTGACTGCCTTCTTTTATCAGTGAGCACAGGCAGGGCTGGTCTATGTGGAGCTTGCCTTGAGGGCACAAGCTGCTGCTTTATACTGCGGATGGGTATCTGGAACTTTCATTCCTTAATTATTTAAAATATGTAACAAAGGTGAGCATTACTATATCCTAATTGAACTTGTAAAACATAATACAAGAGTCCATCCTTCTCTTATTTTGTATGTGGGAGTTGGCTTTTTAGATAGGGTGTATAAAACAGGGCATGAAAACGTTGGATTATTATTTTCTTCTTTTTGTGTTATAGTGACTTTCCTTAAAATACTTCTGCAGTTCTTGTTGCAGCATTAGAAATGTTTTCACTTTCCCTGCAAAATGGAGAGCCTCAAGGCTCTGTACTGCACTGGATTCCTCTGCCAAGGCACATCAAAGAGGGGGAATTCCAACATTATTTCCTTGTGGTGAGAGTCCACCTTTATCTTGGACTCCAGTGCTGAGTTTTGCTATTGGTTCTGGTAGTGCCCTACCTCCCAGTTACCCCATAAAGCCACACTTAAAAGGTAATATGGGCAAGGGGTCTCCTCCAAGTGACTTCCAACCACGCTTTACCCTCCCACTCCCTCCTCCCAGAAGTTCCAGTGACAGCTCTGGCTGGTGGAGATCTCCTGCAGCAACATCTCCAAAATTCAAGCTGATCTCCATGACTATGTAAATAATTGGTTAAAGCTTCAAGGTCCCAGATCCAGAATAGAACATGCTATTTCATTCCAGGTAGTTACCCATGGATTGTAGAATATTTAGCTAATGGCTTGAAGACAGATTTTGTAAAAAAGCTCCTGCATCCTTTAGCTCTCTGCTGGAGATTACTGGGTGAGATTGCTTTAAGCATGTTGTATTCAAGCATTTTACATAATGGGGAGTAGAGGGAAGGCACGCAAGCATCAGGAAAGCAAAACTTTTGGTTGTAGCTTTTCCTGGTTCCTATTTCTTAAGAATTTCAAATTTTGGTGGGTTTTTTGGTTTGTTTGTTTGTTTTAATTTCAGGAGCCCATTTTGGAGCAATGTGTCTGGTACATGGGACAATTTCTCTGAGCTGTTTATTTTTTTGTGTGTTAAGATATGTAAATGAATCTTCCTTTTTCCACATGCAGCTACCCTGAAGATTAGCCAGTTAGTCCAGAGTTAGTGAAACTGTTCTGTGGCAGGTGTAGGGTTTAATTTTTAATGTGAATTAAGAACTTAGGTAAAAATAGTTTTAGTTTTTCTTTCCGCTAGACTACCCTACAAATTTTCCCAGCTGTATTGTGTGCTATCCAGCCTGCTTTCTCCACTATTACCTGTTTCCAAATTTGGTTAAATGCTGGTGTAAAGCAAACAGGTTATGTGCAGTCAAGGCTGGTTTTTATAGAATATGTGAGTTCCTTTTCAGACGTTCAAGGTTTTGGACAGCGTATCAAGATGTACTAAAGTGTGCCTTCAAGTGGAGAGAGTGGATTTCTGAAAAAAAAAAAAAAATCATGCTTTAGTTCAGACAAAGCACTTCTGATTTAGAAAGCATCTTTCGTCATGTTTAACATACATCCTCTATACTTTAAAAATTGAATAGAAATTGAAGATATGGAAGAAAAACATTTGGAATAACTAAACATTATGGATCAATTTTAGGTTTATTTTAAAAGAGGTGTTTTAAAATTGAAAATGGATGTTACTTTACACTTAATGTCATAACTTAATGTCTTACCTCATAGAAACTTTTTTTGTATGAATAAACCCCATTTATTTGATGTTTTTAGCATGTTTGGTTTTCTTTATGCTATGTTCCTGCATAACTGTGCCACCGAAGAGATAAGAAGTGAAACTGGAGGCTACAGCAGTCATTTGGCAGGTGACTTAAGCTGTGGGATAAACATAATAGCTGGGTGTATTTGCTAGAATGAGCAGTAGTGGTTGGAAGTTACAATTTAGAAATGAGACCTGCACTTCCTAATGATGCTTCTGAGATGAGAAATTTTGATTATCTGATCTTCTGAATATGCAGGAACACGTGTAATATCATTTTACATCTGCTCAAAGTATTTAAGGATGAGTGTTGGTAGGTGTGATGCTAACCATAACAGTTCTTACAAAAATTGAAATCTGGGACTTGGCTTCAATATTTTGCAGCAGATGAATTTTTTGTGCAAAAGAGTTCCCTTCGCAAGGGGATGTTTCACATCCTTTCCTGTGCTGAAGGAGAACAAAATGAATCCGCTGGCTGTTACACTGAGGACCCAGTTCAGAGCTAATTCTTTTGCCGACTGCTCGAGGTGTGTGAATGTGTCCCAGGAGTGCTGCGCCCCTGGCTCTTGCTGCTGTGGTAGCACAGACTCTTTCCCATGGGAATTTTTCTCTTCTTCTTCTTCCTGTGTTTTATAAATAAAGTTTAGATGTTATTGAAACGGTCTCTGGAGAGATGGGCGGTTCTGCCTGGCCAATCGGCCTGGGGGAGGTTTTGAATTGACCCAATCCGGGTGACCTTTGAAAAGTCTATATAAGTTTTAGAATTAAATAATAAATTCAGATTTACGCCACATCCCATCGGCTTGGTTTCTTCACTCGGCAAGCGGTTCAACAGCGACACTGCTTCCAACAACGATAACTTAGTAGCCATCATTTCTCTGCTGAAGCATCATTTGCTGCCTGTGTGAGGCTTCCAGCTGCAGACTTCAGGCGCTGTCAGAACTGCTTGTCTCATGGAAAAACTAAAGTACTCTCCAGCAGGAACACTGGAATCAGTCTGACCCAGGAAGTTGTTCCTGCTACAGCTGTAGCTCTAGGCACGTCAGAGCCATGGGATGCTGGTTCTGTGCAGTCGATCCAGTGTGTGGGTCTCATTCATGAGCTTAAATGAGACCAGTATGGAAGTTTCCAGGTGTGGGAGCTGTACTGGTACTGGGCACAGGCATCAGCTTTCCCTGCTGACAGACTGGTTCCAGCCCTGGGGTTTGTGTTGGAGCAGGAACTCAGTCCCTGTCATGGTGTAGTTAAAAGGGAAACTCTTGTTGATCTATTCATACCAACTCCTGAGCGTCTCCTGGTTGTTTCTAAAACAGTGTGATTCATAACTTCATCAGATCCATACCCACAGGAATTCTCTTGTGTGGGAGTGTGCAGAATAACCTGGGGAGGAATTGCAAAGGTTTTTCGTTTTGGTCTGTTTAAAGGAATGCAATAAGAAAAAAGGGGTTTGTAGTTGTGATGACAATTATGACCACTGGTTCTCTTCACAATGTAGCACCAGTAAAGTGCATCTCTTATATTGCGCAAGCAATGAGTTGTGAAATGACAATGCAGCTTTGGTTGTTCTAGGTCAGCATTGATGTGCATTGGATTTCAGGATCTATGAATGTCACTCTGCCACATCATTTATATTTGGGTTTATTTTTAGTTTTTCTAGTTGAGTAAACTTTGAGTTTGTGGAGGTGCTATAGACTCCAAATGCCCAGGAGACAGAATTTCAGCAGTTGCCATCTTGTGCCTCACTAAAGAAGTAAATCTTCCTTGGCAGAGTGTCGTGACTGTATCAAATGCTTCTGCTCAGAATTTGTTGCTGACGAATGTTCTTTTGTCCTAAGATCACAAATGCTGTTCCTGCAGACTATTACAACCTGCTGCTTGGTGCAGGCTACATGTGGGCATGCCACTGGCAGAGTTAGAGTAAGATTGTTCCTGAATGATGTCTGAGTGCAGGAGTTTTGTTCAGAAGGGGTTAACTCATTGAGCAGGCATCCCTAAGTGCTCAGTTACTGGGACACTTGCCAGTTGAGGTCATGGATCTAAACAAAAAATCCAAACCCAAGAGGTCAAATGTGTCCATCTCAGTGTAAATCACAAGTACCATGAATCCAAGCTGGATTTCCTATCCATAAACCTGCCAAACCTGGGACATACCTGGTTCTCCAGTATTATACCCATACTGCACATGCTTGGTTGCACAATCCCTTCTTAAAAACTTCCTGGCAACCTTGCAGAGGGGGCATGACTGTTTTATTTTGTGAGGGTGGGAGAAAAGACAACTTGAAGAGCTGGTGGGGGTTTTGGATTGGGTTTATTCTGCAAGCTGTTTTGGAGTGTGTGGCAGCCTGCCTGCGGTTAGCCCTACTGCCTCAGCTCTCCTCTGCCAGCTCAGGGAATGCACCCTGTGACCTTGCAGGGAACCTGCCTGGACACTGGGACTGGGAGAGGGAGCAGAAAGCCCCGCTGCAAAGTTTTTGGGAAAGTTTTGGGAGACTGGGCAATGAAGAAATGAAGCAAATGTCTGCTGATGATTGGGACTGAGACTTTTTTGGAGTGGGGTAGAGCCAGGAGATGATCAGCGGTGCTGCCTGTGACAGGATTGTTGTCTGAGGCAGGTCACATAGTGGAATTAGATTGTACATATATAGTAAAGGGAAGGAGAACAGAGATGAAATTGTTTGGCTTTTTAAAAAAATAATTCCTGGACATCTGAGCAAATACTTTTCTTCAGTCAGATCCATTGAAGTTCATGCCTAAAGTAGACTTTTTTCCCCAACTCATCAGGAGTTCTCCTCAGTGCACCTTCTCCTGTGAGAGGAGGGAGAGCAGCTTGCTGCTATGGGAGGAGAGCATCTGTGAATAACTTCTAGTCATGTTCCATTCTAAAAAATCAATACAGCTGGGAGATTTCAATCTGAGGCAGTATGCTTGTTTTCATCTACAGCTCACATGAAACCTAAAGTTTATATGCATATTTCTCACAGAAGCTCCCATCTGTTACCTTAGAGCATGTTTTCATATGTATAAATAAGCTTAATTTGCAGTTGGGAGAAAATAAAAAATTACCTATAGGCTCTGTAAGTATCTCAGGGGCTGCCCTCTGCAGTAATGTGGTGAAATGAAGACTGTCCAAGAGTTAGTATTGATGATACAGTAACTCTTGTGATGAAGGATCAGCTTAGGTTGAGGTTTTATTTTACACTTTAAATTAAACAAGGTGTTTTTAATAACATCTTAGTAACTGTTGCTTTTGCTGAGGATTTGGAACCAGTGCAAACTTATCTTCCTGGTCTAGGACCCTAGTTATTAAACTTTCTACCCCACAAATACATATTCCATTTCTACAGTTGTGCTTTCCATGTGTAATTTACATTGCAGAAGAGGGTCCATAGCTTTAAAGGACTGATTATGAAATTTCTCATGAGATCTTCAAGTTTTACTCCAGATCAGTATCACATGTGATGCAGGAGAAATCACCTCCCCTCAGTTATCCTTTTCTCACAAAGCTTTTCTGCAGTTTCCAAAAAGATTCTCACAGCGTTCTTATGTTAAATATCAGAGACTTTTGACCAATAGCCAGAGGCCTGTAATATCCAACTGGAGTGCAGGAAAGTGAATTGGGAACTAACTCTATTTGTGTTTCAGAAATGGGCATCAACTCCAGGCTGGGGGCAGAGATGGGTGGACTTGTAGAACACTCTCAGTGCCTATCTGCTTTGTGTAATCCTCTTGACTAGGAAGTTGGAGCCTTCCTGGAGAGAAAGTCTTGAGGGGTAGATTGAAAGCCTTGTCTAGGATTGAATAGGAGCTGAATCCTGGTAGGACACAGAAAGCATGTCTGATTCTAGGAATTTCACCTGAGCAGAAGAAGCAGCAAGAGAAGGGAAAGCTATGTGATTGCAGAAACACAAGTGGCACAGTGGAACACGTACAGGAAGGTTACTGATTGAAACCTGTCACTGGAGGGTTTTGCAGTAATAGTCCTCAAGGCCTCTTCTGTGCCATTTGGATGACTCAAAAACATCTTCTCTACAAAAAAATATCCCTGGTTTTCCCTGTTATTTAACAACAGCAGGTAGTATTCTCTCAAGTGGTGCCCCAGTAAAGAAGAGACCCTGCTTTGCTGGCTGCTCCGGCTGGGGCTGGGCTTGGCGGGGCTGAGCTTGGCTGGGCTGGGACTATATCAGCTGCACTAGGCAGCGTCCCAAATGCTGCAGTGTCGACACCTGCACCTGGCTGAACCAGAAACCACCTCATGTTGAAAACTTAATGAGATTGAGAAATAGTGGCCCATTTTGCATGAGAGAGCAAGTAATCAATGTTAATGTGCAGTGAATTTGTCAAAAAGCATTAATAGGAAAAGAGTGTGTGTTGGGAAGCAATTAAACCTGAGCTGATGAAGGAAGCTCACTGCACTGTGAGATTACCTGCCAAATATGCTTAGACAAACAAAACTTGCATTGTAAGTAACATTTTGTGTCTTAGCTGTGACCTTAAGTGATGTTTTAAAGGGGTATTTCATGATAAAACTCATGAGTTTGTGCAAGTTATTCCTGAGTGGGCTTTGCAAGCTCTAAGAACTAATAGAGGAGCAACACAAACCAGGCTGAAAGGGTCTTTTTCCAATATATCACTGGAGTTGTGGGGTCCTGTTATATAATGAGTGGTCTAGATTAAAGTTGCTGACATTCAAATAAAGGCACCCAGTGAGAAAATCCCAGCAGTTCTCTTGCTGGTTCTTCTCACACTTCTAGAATGTATTTTACACTTTCTTGAACAGATGAGATTGAGCTCTCTCATAGTGTTTTCTTTACTCTATAAAAAAGTGTGAAGCAGCTTTCTGTAGAGAAATAGGCTAGAGTCACTGGAGGTTCTCTGACACATTCTCAGTCTTCTCAATTTTCGTGACTCTACAACAAGAATGCATAAGGCCTATTTTAATAAATACAAGCTATGCATTTTAAGTAATGCTTGCTCATAGATGAAATAGACAAGCAACTTTATAAATGTATCAGTGTTAGTTAAACATCCATCAAAACTGCCGCCTGGTCCTGCCCAGTTTCTCATTTTATGTAGGAAAAAAGGTCTGAGGACTGCTAGCCTTGAGGCTGCTGCCATAGGTATGGAACCCATGGTGATTCTGATGATTTGTTCCTTAAACTCTTTGTAGGATTCTGCAGTATAAACTGGATATTAGATGATGGCAAAATGGTCAGGGATGAAAAGCTTTATCCATTATTTCAAGAAACATTTAAAACCAATTTTAATTACATACTTTTGGGGACAACTATCTGGATAGGAAATTGTAGACATGTCATATTAATTTTTTATTGAGTTCCTTGAAAAGTGTTTTTTCTCTGTCAACTTCTGTGTAAAAATAAACAGGAAAGTAACCCAGGTGATTTTTATCTGAACCGAAATTCCTTATGTTTGAGTTTTCAGTGCAAAGTTTCAGCATGATCGTTTGAAGAGATTGTTGGGCTACTGTACTTGTGCAGTGACTGAGCAAAAAGAATTGCTGACAAAGAAAGACTCCTATCTTTATAGCAAAGGAGCTTATGAAAGTCTATGTCGGAAATTAGTTTAGATCTTGCCTGTAAATAGAAACTGTATTTTCCAAATGAAATTTTGTTTGTTTCTGCCCTTTACTCCCTACTTTTGAGTAAGACATGACTCAAGCATTAATCCATTTCTGAGTTCTGAAGATAAAAGAATGAGGGAATAATTTGAGTGATCCAAGGAAAATGATTTATCTTCCTATTAGATCTGCTGCTAAAGGTAGCTTATTGTATTAGATCACCTCAGCTGGTGCACATGAAGTTCTAATTCCTATCTACAAACCTCAGTGATGCTTAACTGCATGTAAAGACAATGGCTTAATCAGCTCAGTAAATACTGCAGCCGGTCTGGAATTTGCTGGTTCCTGTGTGTTGAGATACAAATACATTTGGGAATGTGGTGAGTAAGTCTCACTTGTCCAGTGTTATTCTCAGGAACCTGGCTGTATCCAGAGAAAGAGAATTACCCATTGTTTTATCCTGGTAATACCAACCATTTTTCTGATAAATACTATATGAAGAAAGGCTCTTTTCCTGCTTCTTGGAAGCCTTTCTTTTCCTTCTGTTTTGCCACACATGCTTATAATCTCTTCTAGTTTTCGTCCCCTAGGCTGGCTTTGTACTTGCTAATTCACATATCTGTACTATGAAGGAAAGAGATCTTGAAATCAAGTAAGGTTCAGTACTATGAATTTAAGGTCTAACTAATATTTGCAGTTCCTTTAGTTATTTTTCTTGTGCTTAAATCAAGAATTTGTGTTCCCTGAACAGATATTGAAGAGCAGAAGGCCGTTCAGTGGACTTAAGTCAGACTTGGTGCAGTGTCTGTGTAGGAAATGTAACCACTTAAACTAAATGTTGAAAATAGTGACGTCAATACCTTTCTTTCCTGACCAAGTTCATTAGATAATGTACATATAATTTCTCCTTTGTATTGTGAGTTTAACTTTTAATTCTGTAACTGCGTTTAAGTGCAAACCATTTCTTTTCAAATTCAAGTCCTTAAATGATGTTTTTCCAATTCAAATATCATGGTAAAATATATTCCCCCAGAGGCTTGGTACAGTGTGAAAATGTGGGAATAATGGATACATGTGCAGTGTACATCTTCCTACCAGATGGTACTGCTCAAATTTATAGTGTGTTACATAATTGCTTTAGAAAAGGGCTGAATGAATTTGCTTAATTTTAAAATTTCTTTTCTAAGTGTTTAAAGATTTTTCCTGCAATGTGTGATGCTAGTTCATCTCCAGTTTTTCCACAGCACTGATCTAGACCACAGACACCTGAGTCAAAAGAAGGTACAACATTTTATCTGTTACCAGTTGGAGGGCAAACAGTTTTTGATTGTTAAAGAACAAGTTTAGCTATTGATTCTGGCATATCAGTAAAATAAACCTTTTTGCCTTTGGACCTACAATTCATGTGAATCAACGCATTGGTACCAGGAATGGTTTTGGTTGGTTATTATAATAAAGCTTGGAAAACTCATTTTCCTTGCTGTTTGCCTCACATTTGTGTTGGGACATTCATTAAGTACCCAAGCTGTGGTCTTTCACACCCGTAGTTGTTAGAGTACAGCATTTAGCTACTTGTAGTGTGTACATTTCCTAGTGAGTCAGAAATTACTGTGGAAGCTGAGTGATGTTAGTGTTGGCTCAGGATTCTATCTTAATGAAACATATACACCTTCAAATGTGCTTAACAAATTTAGAAAAATTCTCATGTTTCTTAACATTGTGTTCAATGCAAAGAAAACCAATAAAGCTGTCTGAGAGAAAATGCTTGCAAAAGCATGCTGGGTGAGTCACTTTTGTACAAGCAGATGTCTTCACTGCTTAAAATGAGGACCACTTGTAAAACACAAAGTTAGAGATGAATTATCAGGCTTCTGCTATTCTTGACCTTAGATGGAATTCTGCAGATGACTAACAACCTATTTGCAAATATAATCTGTCCATGATTTCAGCTTAAGGGCAGTTTACTTGGAGGAGGAAGGAAGCAAACCTGAAACACTTATGGGAAAATAAAAAGGTTTGTCTTGATTTTCTGTGAAGCTCTATCTGCTGTTTCTAGTGAAGTAGACTGGAATAAGATCTTATTTTATCACCTTTTCCTGCCCAGCATTTAATTCACTTTTGGTTTTGACAAGAACACTTGGATCCCTATAAGTCTGTGGGATCTGATGGGATTCATCCAAGAGTACTCAAGGAGCTGGCTGAGGCCTCAATGGTTTTTGAAAGGTCTCAGGAGTCTGGAGAGGTACCAGTTTACTAGAAGCTGGCTAATGTCCAAATTTTCAAAAAAGGCAAGAGGGATGATCCTGGCTACAGGCCTGATGATCTCACTTTGATGCCTGGTAAAATTAGAGAGATGGTCATTCTGGAAACTATTGAGAAACATCTGAAAGACAGCGCAGTCGTTTGTCACAGTGAGTACAGGTTCATGAAGGGAAAATCCTGCTTGACAAATTTAATTTCCTTTTGTAACAAGGTAACTCATCTAATTGATCAAGGGAAGCCAGTTGATGTAATTTTTTTGGGTTTTGGTAAAGCTTTTGATATTCTCACAGGATCCTTCTGGACAAAATGTCCAGCCCACAGCTGGATAAAGACATTGTGTGATGGGTGACCAGCTGGCTCATGGGTTGGGCAAGGGTTACGGTGAATGGGGGGACATCAGGCTGGTGACCTGTCCCTAGTGGGGTTCCACAGGGCTCCATCCTCGGCCCTGTGCTCTTCAATGTTCTCATACATGGCTTGGATGGGGTGCTAAGTTTGCTGATGATACGAAATTAGGAAGAGTCATTGATTCCCTTGAAGGCAGAGAAATCCTGCCAAACAAGAGGGCTGGGCAGTCTCCCACCATGTGGAGTTTAATGAAGACAAGTGCTGGATTCTGCACCTGGAATGAGACAGCCCTGGAGCTTTGTACGGACTGAATGTGAGTGAGCAGTGCCCTGGCAGCCAGGAGGACTCCTGGGGGGCATCAGGCCCACCATTGCCAGCTGGGCAGGGCAGGGGTTTGTGCCACTCTGCTCCGCACTGGGGCGGCCTCACCTCGCACATTGTGTGGTTTGGGGTGCCGTGTGTAAGAAGGATCTAAAACTGTCAGAGAACAGCCAAAGGAGAGCCGTGAAGCTGCTGAAGGGTGTGCAGGGGAAGCAATAGGAAGATCAGCTGAGGTGAGCACCAGTTTCAAGTCTCTTTCCTGAATCTGGGTAACAGGAATCGTACAAAACAGACGTTCAGCCGTGTGTTCGCTGGAGCTTTGTCCACCAGCACTGACATTTCTGCAGCTGTGCCGCAGATACGACCAATGCATCCTGGGATGAACTTTTCACATCACATCATGATCAGTGATTTAATTTAATTCATGGCAGGTTATACATTTTGGGAGTGAAATAGCACACTAGTTCAGTGATATGTGAGGTATGTTAATATCATTGACCTTGTCTACCAATACACAATATTTATTTCTGCAATAAATGTTTACCAAGAACAGCTTTTATGCCACTTGAAAAGCATGATTTTTCAAGGTTAGATAATGTTGAGTCTACATTTCTCTTCTAAATTTAACATATGACAGGAAAATGCTCATTGTAAGAGGCTGTGGATTCTTTTATATGCTGGGAGCAAAGGGGGAGCATGGTTCTGCTTCACATTGTCCTCCATTTTCTCTGTGTTTGCAATGTTGTTCACATCTTTAGTTTGATAAACCCAATAGAAGAGCTTTCAGTGCATTTTGAGTGATATCCAGAAGACTCAATAAAGGAAGCCTTAGGTTGAGACGGCCTGTTTACTCCAATTAAAATACTGTAAATTCGTGGTACCTTCATGGTTCTACCTGGACAGCTAGAATAAGATGATGGTTTAAAAGCACTAAATGTAAACCATACAGCTTCATTTAGAACAATGAAAGTTTATCTGTTTCTTTTTATAACTTCTGAGAAGTTTCTGGGACATACTCTTTTCCATAAGGTCTGTGGGTTTGTGCAGGGGGGATTTGTCAGGGCTATAAAATTAGCAGGATTGTTTCTGTCCTCCCTTTGCTAGCCAATGTGAGTTCCCACAATTAAAAAAAGCGAGTTAAGATGTATCAAAGAGAGGTGAGTGCTTTGTTCATTAGAGAAACAACAAAGTATTTTAAAAGCCATTTAAAACTAATTTAAACTTTATCAGTTTTAATTCATTAAAAGGGAATCATGGTGACCTCTTTGATTCTACAATGTTGACACAAAAATGCTACTGAAAGGGGCAAAATATGAATTACATTAAAAACACAGTGGTGACATCAGCCACCACCTTGCTGCAACTAATTTTATGGATTTTTACTGTAATAATTTTTTTGTACGATTTCCTAGAGAAATCTTGAAAGAAAAAAAAAACCCAAAAACCAGAAAAGCTTTAGAGCTGTGTAAAAGTTGTAAGAAAGAAACAATAAAATTACATAGCTGCTTTAATCAGCTAGTGTTCACATTCTGGTCCAGGCAAGATCTGTCAAATTAAACACTCATTAACACCAAATTAACCCTTATTTTAAGCAGTATCTCTTTTGGCCAAAGTCTGTCATTGGTGGCCAAAATGCTACTAATGACTGTATGCTGAGGATCTACTGAGGGCCATCTTAGAACAGTTCCACACATGCCAAGAGCAGCTTTGTGGTCTTCCTGGCACTCTGATAAGCGCCTAACAATTGAAATGATACCTGCCATGCAATTTTTCTGTATTTTGGTAATTGCACAGCTTGCTGGACTTTGTTCTGAATCTGTAATTAGCTACTTCTAGCAGAAAAATGAGTTACTATTCTAGTCTACCCAAGACTCATAATTGCCTAAATTTGGATCTTCCAGGAGTCAGTGTGTCTGTCTGTATTTTAGCCTCATTTATAACTTCATGGAAGACTGATCTTTGCTTTGTATTTCATGGCCCATTGTGCTCCATAAGGTTAAATATAGCCTACTCTGTATAACTGTTTTATAGATCTAAAATAATATATTTGTTTTACTAATGGTTGACTTTTGAGAGTTTTAGACGTGTGCTCCTGCACCCCCAGCATATGGGTTTCAGACTAAGAGTTCATACTTAATTATATGGACTTCAATAAATCTAGCAATCAAGCCACGCAAAGTAGAATGGATGTGTTGGCAGTGTAGCCAGACTGTTTAGAATTCCAAGTGATTTAAGGAGAAAAGCAGGACCTTGGATGGGGGAAGGTTCTGCTATAACTTTTAAGCTTTCAGGTGCAAGGTTTGTATATGAATTTTTTCTTCATTTTCCATAGGGGAATAAAAGAATACTTTTGTTAGTAGAGTAAGAGGGTTTAGAGAAAATATTTTACAGCTGCACAAGAAGAGCAAGTTACATGTGTTAGTTCTAGTAGTAACAATACCATGCTGGATTTATATAGGGCCCTAGATATTTGTGATAATTTGTGCCTGAATTTCCTATCTGTAAAACATTCTGAGAAGGACAACTCTTTTAATGAGTTTTCATTTGTGGCAGTATATGGTACTGTTAATTTTGTCTTCTCTGCTCAAGATTTTACATAGTGGAGGAGTTTTGTGTATAACAGAACCTTCACTGAGTTTTATCCTTTAGAACATTACAAAATTTCCTTTTTGTTGTACTTGGTATAGAAATACTGTAGTCCAATCTAGAAGCAATAGAAACTGAAGTCACAAGGAAAATCATGTCCTGAGAACGTGACAGCTGCCTTGAGAAATAATTTACCAATGTAGGGAAGTTGTGCACTGCTTTGATGAGCTTTGTTCACAAGTCAAAGGATGTCTTGAAGTAGTAGAAGGAGGGCTTGGCACCATTTGTTCTTTCTTCCAGACGGTCCTGGTGACAATATAGGTTACATCTGTTTGTCTGGACATGTGATGCTGACTAGTGGTGACTTTTTGAAGTCTGGCATATGCGGCAAAGCAAAGTGATGAAGTGCTCAACAAGGCCAAACCATTTAAGGACTTTGGTGCAACCTGGAACAAGGCCTGGACTATTTTGGTTCTTGGCCTGGGAGAGATCTGCTGTGCAGGTCTGCACCTCAATCAGCATTACCAAAGTGTGAGAGAGAGCGCCAAGAATAAAAGAGTGAGAAATTGGTCTCTTTCCAAGGCTATGGGCAAAGCTACTTTGGTGGAGAAGCAGCTGGGACAGCTGCGGTGGAAGGGGCAGTGAGGGGTGGGAGTGCAAGTCCTTCTGGGCACAGCAAGGGCAGGCAGTGCTTTGAGGAGCCGCTCCCCTCCCTCTGCTTAGGCCAAACTCTGTGTCTGGGGCTCTGGAATGGTTCCTCAAAGCTCAGCATACTGCAGTCCCTGGCCCCTGCTGAACCTCCTTGTAGGGAGACGGGGATGAAGGCAGAATGAAATGTTATCGGAGAGTGTGCACGCATACGTGTGTGTGTGTGTGTAAAATCTGTAGATGTATATATACACATCTGTGGGGAAAAAACCCATGACTTTGACATGACATCCACAAATGCGAGTATTATGTATTTGCAACTTCCCACTATGACTCTGCCGGATTTAGAGGGGGAATATCTAAGTCAACCTGAGGCAGAAAAACCAAGAGCAGTGAGTTTCCAGCTCAGTGGAGCATATTTCACCTCTTCCCCAAGGGGAAATGTAGAACATTTCCTTATAATTCAGGTGTGTAAATGAGAAGCACTCTGGCTGCATTATATCAGTCTTTTCTCTTGGCTGCAACTTACTTACAGAATAATTTCTTCAGCGGTGGTATTTCGTCTGTGGCCATTCTTCTTGTAAAAATCATTTGGTAGTTCTGATTAATTTACATCTGATTTAAATGTCAAATAAGAAATTTAGATTATAGCATGATCACTTATGTAGTTTTATACATCGTAGCAGTGTGACCATCATATAAAAGATATTTTTGGAAAAGATTGTACTCTCTATGAGTGTGCTATCTCTTTCTTTAGACTTCTGCATTGTTCACTTAAATTAGTGAAGGTGCCTAATTTATTAGATAACAAAATATTGTTGATGCTTACATTTCTAAAGAATCCTGTAAGGTACATAAAAAGTGAATTTTGATCCAAGCTGAAATGACAGCACTGTCCTACCCTTTTATTCATTAAATACTTTGAGGAAATAGCCTTTGACACGTACATCTCAGAACAAATGTATTTTACCCTGTTATTGACGGATCATCTGCCCTGTATAAATCAGTGTTTCCTGCAGTTCAGCTCTCAGCCTAATTTGCTGTAACGATGAGGTGCCCGTGGGCTGAGGTTGCTGTACAGGGGACTGATTCCTCCTTCTGGTCTCTTAATATGGCTTTCATCAGTTGCAGTTTCATTATTTCAGTACTGTTGCCCCATTAACCAGGGAATATTCAGGGAGATGCACAAGGGTATTGGAGGAATTTCTTGGATCACTGAAACAAAATCTCAGAATGTGTTGGAAGGAATCCCTAGAAGTCACCTGGCCCAAACCCCAGCCTCAGACAGGGGCACCAGGACCAGGCTACCCAGGACCATGTCCCTACAGCTCCTAAATGTCCCAAGGATGGAGACTCCCCAGCCTCCCTGGGTGACTGTGCCCGTGCTCGGTCACCCTCACAGTGAAACAGAGTTCTCTGATGTCCAGGGGGAGCCTCCTGGGTTTCAGGTTTTGCCTCTCTCTTCTGATCCTGTCACTGGGCACCCCTGAAAGGAGCCTGGCTCCATCTTCTCTGCATCCCCCCTTCAGGAGCAGCAAACAGTGACAAACATTAGTAAGGAATCGAAGCGGGAGGACAGAGGGAGCTGTCATACCACCTGCAGCTAATTCAGAATTGGTGTGGGAAAGTGTTCAGCATTTCAGGTGAAAAAGCATTGCCTGCCTTGAGGTCTTTATCTGGATTTGTCTTAGTAGTTGTTACAGATGGCAACATCTTCCTTAGATTTTAACGTAAGAGCTGAGTGTGTTTTTATCTTTTTGCTATTCTGTCTATATTGAAATTTTGAGATGCGAATGATCAAGTGTTACAGTTGTCCTGGTTTCCTTGTCTGGGCATTTTCAAGGATGATGGGCTTTTAGTGAGAGACAGCACAACAAAATGAGGGTTGAAGTATTTTGAGTGCTGCCAATCTGCATGAAAGAAAAATCATGCAACTGCCTGGAATAAGGTAGTTGCATTCACTTCCTACTTTTGCCTAAAACAAGACTTTTCTCCCTTTGCCTTTAAAATAGAAGATTTTTTTGAAAATGATTTTATATAAATCAGTATTGCAAATACAGTGGACTGCAGGTGACTTTAAGCAAGATTTTTGAGTCCTGGAGATATTTGCTTATTTATTTCATTTTGAAGGTTTTTTAATAGCTTTTTCTTTTTGAATTTTGAAGTACCTTAAATTGTCTGGAAAAATTTCCTTAAATTCAGTGAGCAAGACAAAGTTAGATGTGACTTTTGTACAGTGATATAAACTGGGACTTATTTGCATATCTTGTGCCAAAAAGTGCAGAATTGCAGTATCACAGAAGAAGAGTTTATATTTAAAATATTTAGACTCTAGAACATGAAATTAAAAAGGCAGAAAAAATGTGCAAGACTATCCCCTAAATGTGATATTTTACTAATCACTTAATCTAAGTATATTTTTAAATGGTAACCTTACAAGTACTAGAAGAGTTTTGAATGAAGATGAGGGGAGAAAGAACCCAACAAACCAACAGCTTTTTAAAAGTAGTTTGGCTCATCAAATTCCACTCAGGTCAGCTCACTATTCCAGTAGGCTCTGCAGGATATGTGAAGTAAAGATAGTCTGCATATGTGTGGGTATTAACAGAAAGAGTAAAGAAAACTCTGCTTCATTTTACTCTATGAAGACCTCGAAACCCCTTTCTACTATGGCACAAAACTGCTCCCATTTAGCTTCTGATCTTCCTTCCTTTCCCCCTCTCCTCATGTGCAAGCTGATGTGGAACTTTCCTAAACTGTAAAAATCCATGGGGTCTGGATATACCTAATATAATTTTAATAGTTTGGAAGGTGTGAAGAGGTAAATGTATAATCACAACCCCGAGCAGAACTCTAAATTTTTTGAAACGAGGGCAGAGTATAATAGGAACTCAGCAATTGAAGTGTATTAGTGTACTTAATTACTGAAGCACAAAGAAAATCCAATAACCTACTAGAATCTAATTCAGTATTGTAAAGTTTTATTAGCTGCTAGTTTGAATATGATTGCAGTGAAATTAATAGTGGAAGATTTGTATTATTTTCTTTTCAGTGTTTATTATAGAAATTATTTTTTGTCTTTTCATTGCTGAATGTACTGCTTTAAATAATTTTTCTCTGAGTAGCCAGGATTGTTTTTGCTTGACAGGAGGTTGTATTTTGCAGCTTTGATAATGATCAGAAAACACTCAGTGTGGTACATGAAACACACTGCAATACAAAAAGCAGTTAATCAAATTTTAGTTCCCCCTTGGCCTTTTTATTACCTACAGAAGTTGCTTCTTCAATATATTCATCATAATTTAATTCTTTTCGCCATTTAAGTAATTTTCTGTTCTTTAAGTGTCCTTCTTTTGTCTGACACTTCTAGCAGTGTTTGGAAATGGCAGACAGTTTTATAGGTGAAATCCTAGCCGTGCCTCTCAGAGATCATCTTGATTTGTGCCAAGCCTATAAAAGTGGCCCAAAATGATAATGGCTTTCTCCTGCCTTTGGTACATTCTTTTATAGCTGGTTGAAAAACAGAAAGCTGCCTAAGTAAGACCATTAATATTCAGATAATTCATTTTTTTATGCTTTCAGTGATAGTTTTCTGATGGGCCACTGTTTAAAATAGCTGGCACTTGCTTACTATGGCATTCTTCTTGCCCACTGAATTACTCCAAGTTTTATGTTTTAATCTCCCTGCTGGATTGCCCTGGAGCTGCTGTCCAGCCTCTGCTGTTCTGTTACTGCCTTTCAGATCTGCAGTCAGGTGCCCTGATTCATGCAAAGGTACTGTTGGCTTTGGGTCTAATGTTAAACAGCTACTAAAATAGTCCAATTTTCAAAAAGCCGGAGTTTAATCTTTATACAGTGTTGAGAAAGCAAGGGTTTCATTGCACAGCTGTTGGCATGATAATCAATATGGACATGGAGTCCTAGACCTCAGACAAAAGGCACATCTGTTCTCTCTGTGGAACTTTTAAACATATCTCATTGACCATTCTGTAGACTTATCTTTGTCTTGTTGGCCAAAAAATATAATGAAGTCTATGAAAATGTTTTAGTGGCATAAATCTGAACAAGCATTTACTTGAAAAAGACCACCTTTAGCTCCATTCTTAAAAATTCACTTAGAGTCCTTAAAATAGGTAAGAAAATGATGAGACACCTGACTAAACTCACTATAAAAATATTCGTTTTTTGTTAAGGCTAGTGTAAAGAGCTTGTCCTAGCACAGAATAAACATGTGAATGCACATTTTGGATGTGCTGTAGGATTTGCTTTTGTCACAGGCTGCAGAAACATTGGCTGATATAAATCCACAGCTGATAGAAGTCAGATCTCTGGATGGTCTTCCAGGACATTGTCCAACATGAGAACTCAATAATCACCTGTCAAAAACCTGCCCAGTTCTAGCAACTCAAAAAGTTTGCAATTAATTTTAGAGAATTTACGTAAATCTGTTTCCCAGTGCTGGTATTCCCATGATTCTGCAGCATTCTCATTTAACTTATAAGTTTGCAACCTGCCAAAGATTAATCTCTCTGCACTAAAGGTAGCAACATCTGCCAGTATTTATATCAGGAATTGGGAGAAAATTGTAAGTGTAGAGATGTGATGGTTTTTGTTCAGGAAGGACATCACCCCTATTCAAGCACATACACTGGTGCACATGCAGCCGGTTGTGCCGAAGTGAGTCTCTATTTGTGAAGATGCCATTTCCAAAGCACTTGACAATGCAACTTTGCTTATTCTTTAAGCCTTCTCTTGGAATTAAAACATTTAACCTCTAAAACTGCTTCCATGCGGAGCAATCTCAGTAGAGATTTACCTAATTGTTCACAGATGTTAGTCATTCTGTTTATCTTTAAAGGTAAGTAAAAGGACATGAATTATTATTGAAGCATTCTGGGTGCACCTAGTGAGAGGCTGAATCATACACTCAGGGTCATACATTCATCATACATTCATACAGCACAGATTTTTGAGAAATCACTGACCCTTCCAGAGAGAGACATTGCTGCAGTGTCTCCTGACAGGGGAGGAGTCTGGTTCAACATATTTGCAGCTCCAAGGGAATTCCTAATACTTCAAGTAATGATAAATGGAATATGGTATATGAAATATGAAATGGAATCAATTCCAATTTGTATTTCAGTTGGGTGATCCATGGACTGTAGCCTGGGGTCTGTTTACAGCACACAGGCAGCAGGGTGCGATAGGTGTGGTTTGTGGTGTGAGACATGGGAGATGGGATCCTTTCCGTGATCCTTTCTGGCTGGACGTGACTGTGATTTCTATTGCAGAATGCATCTTTTCAGATGCATTGGTGGCTCCTGATAACCTTGTTTATGAACCCCAGGTGACAGGCTCTATGCTCTGTGTGCTGTGTTGGTCATCCACACTAAAACTCCTAGGGCAGAAGGGCGTTTGCACAGCCCTTGACTGCTGACTGAGAAGCAGCAGCATCAGAGGGCGAGGGTTCTCTCTGCTTCTGCCGTGTGTCAGCCTTGTGACTCGTGTGCTGGACAGGCCTGAGTCTGGGGGGCTTCAAGGGGCCTGGGGGTCACAGGCTCTCGTAGCAGTGTCTGCTGCATTCCTCTGCAATGAAAGGGAGGGACCAGGACCCTTGGAGTCTGTAAGACAGCAGGTAGCCATCACAGTAAGCAGCCAAGCCTTTTTGGGAAGAGTTTGGCTGCTTTCTGGTTTTACTTTTCTGTTTTAGTGACGCTGCTCTTTCCACTCCTTGTCCCGTATGCCTCTGAGTGTCCAGTACAGTTTGATTTCTAAGTAATCACAAATCAAAGGCTTAGCATTTGATTAGCAGACAAGAAAAAGAAGATGTTTAAGACTGAAGGGCATTGCAGATCTTAAACCTGGTTCAGGAATTCAGTGATATAATTTCTGTATTTTAAGGCTGAAGAGTAGGAACAGACACATCCTCATATTATTCCGAACCTGTTCCCTGCCTAGGCAATAGAGGTGGGTGGTTAAGCCTCATCCCCAGTTCTAAGCTGTGGCACTCTGCCACTGTGTTAATACTCAGTGCACGCTCTCAGTGATGAAATATGGAAACATTTTGATGCTACTTAGGAAGAGGACATAGCAATAAAATTTGCTTTCTACTGTGCTGTCTTACTGCTGTCTCCTGAGCAGCATATGCCAGTGCTTCGCTTGTTTGCTTCATCACTGCCTGTGTGTCGGGCAAACAGGTTGTCACAGGTAAAGCTGCAGATGGTTTTCTTAGCTTTGATCCAGTTTGTCTAACTTGTAGGTTCCTTGTGACTTCCTGCTTCTCCCTGAACTGTGAGACACAGCAATACTGAAGCAAGACATGAAAACACCACGCAGCTCATTTTCAACTAAATTACCCCAAGCATGTAATTATAACAATTAGCAAAGCTCCCTCTGTCTTTCAGCATTCTCCAGAAAACATCCTCCTCATGCAAGTTAAGTAAAATGCCCTAGGTCAGGAGCTACACAGACAAGTCATTTAGACAAGTCATTTAAGAATTGCCTTGCTGTGACCAGGAGAGGGTTTACTGCATGGAATAAAACAATATATCACCTTGGCAGAAAATGTGCAATGATACTGTTGTTTGGGATTTGGAACTGGAAAAAACTGAACCCATTGTTTTCCAGTTTTTATAGTTACCTTTTTGCAGTGTCCTCATCTATTTCAGTACTGGGAGAGATCATAAACACTATTGGAGAGCATTCGGGATGTTACACAAAGTATCTTTCTAGAAGATAGCATCATTCCAGGGATATGGTTACTGTCTACTTAATGCTTTGAAATAGAAATTATTTTTGTCTGGTTTTTTTTTAATTGGTAATTTTTGTGGTGTATTTTTTGTTTGGTTGTTTTTATTTATTCTTTAAGAATTTTTATTTCAGATTTAATTTAATTTCATTTATCTGCAAAAGCAGAACACTTAAATAGTTAAATATACAAACCACTAGGGTTTAAATTCTGTAAGGAAATAAAATTTATATTTATGGCTGACTCCATACTGTGGTGGGATCCTTTTTCCTTGTTGGCTTAGCTGACAGTCCACATGGCTGTGTCCGAGTTCAGCACTATTGAGAGTTGGCTTGATTTAGCATTTTTGAAGAAAAGACCATTCTGTGCCCCAGGAAAAATCTGTCCAGCACTGCGGACAAAGCCGAGAACACCAAAAAATGCAGCCATGCAAATACTTCAGTTCAAGACCTGTGTTATTCTCAGCATCGCCTCCATCATGTCTTGGTTTAACTGGTTTATTGCTTTAAACTCTTTTGGACCAAATCTCTTAGCTGGGAGTTTTGTGGTGGGCTGGTGAAGAGGGTGCTCCATGGCATTTTTCTAGGGTAAGTCTGAGATTTTGAAGTGTTGCAAGAGGTTGCTGGATGGAGAACTGCCTCTCATATTTGTATCCTGCCTCTATATATATGTAAAACTTACTTCAGAGGGATTTAAAGCAGAGTTCAGCACTGCAGCAGATTTCTTGCAAACTCTTGGCTTTCCTTGTGTGTCTTTGCATGAGATGGTAGGGAGTGAGCACTTCTCTTCAGCAGGATATTTACGTAGATGCGAGCTCTTGTGGCATGTACGCTCGAGTATATTAGCTCCTTCTTTTTATAGACTGGTGAGCTGAAATAGAAGTGACTTGCAAAGAGAAATGTCTTGAGACACTTGAGCATCTTAACAGAATACAAAATAGTCCATCATATATATTTACCTACCTAAGCAACAAACCTTTTTCAGGAGTCCTCTCTGAGGGCTAAGTGGAATTGTTAATGATTCACACTGGTTTTCTCTCTCCAGATTTTATTTATTGTATCACTTTTGCTTATGATTTTTCTCAAGATGACCATTGCACAGCACAGTTCTTTCTGTGTATCCAGTGTGTCAAGAGGTGTTTATGTAATCTGCCAGGCCATGTGTCATTCCCTGCACCTGGCCTGGTGTTTTTTACAAATCTCACCTTTTGAACTCAAGCTTGTAATAGAACTGTGCTGGTCTCTGAAGGTGCAGAGGTTCACTTCCCTCAGTGGCAGCAGCGGGGTGGTCTTTGTAGTGCACTTGCTACCTGGAATATGGTATGGAATGTGAGCATGTGGTTTTTCTGCGGGGGGTTCTTTGTGTAGTTTAAAGACTCAGAACAAGCTATCAAGCAGAAAATAGAAGCAGCTACCCAGGTTAAAAACAAAAAAATAGTTTGTTTAGCAGGTAGGAAAAAAGCTTGTCGTGCTTTGTCTATGAAAAAATATTGTGTGCAAGGGATTTACTAAATCAAAGTTTTTAGTTTGCAGAATAGTGAAGTTAAGATTCTATGAATGTAGAACAAGCTTTTCTGCAGCACTGTACTTGCTCCATATTTGTTCCTATTCCAAAGTCCAGGCCTGAACCCAGGTTTTTTTTAGTTAGGAGTTTTCTTGTGTGCTTGATTGCTGGTCTTCTGAGCATCTTGTGTATCCATAAATACTGTTTTTATTCCTTATATCCTTTGCATGATTTGATATACATGGAACCTTTCTCTATCCTAAAGTCCAGGATTGGATGGCGCATGCAGAAGCCTGACAGGTAAGGGATAAATTAATGCTAATGACTGAATTTATAATATAGTTTGGAAACAGTCTTCAGTTTCTTTTTTTTTTTTTTGATAAATGAACCCATTTCTACAACTTTGTTAATCTCCTTCTCTTTGCCCTCTTCTCCAAAGAGAAACAAGTCACATATTTTTACAGTTTTCTCCTGACCTTTCCAGCTCAGCTCCTGACCAACTCTGTGTTTTGATGTGTTTATTCAACCACATCTCTAAACAGCCTTATGGCTTAGAAGAAGTATATTGTCTAATTACATCTGTGAGCCATAGGCGATGGAGAATACTTACTTGGGTGCATAACTGGCCAAAATATTTTATAAGCATCCCTTATCTCTTGTGCTAAGCTTCACTATAACAAGACAGAATCTAAATGTTGTAAATAAGTCATTAAAACAATGAAATTCCTTACATTTATGAAACAGATAACTCAGTTTGCATCTGCTTGTGCAGCAGAGCTTGTCTTGCTGGACTGGTTGCATCACATGTACAAGCCACACACAGTTTCCTTGCCACAAGAAGTATGAACTACATCCTTCCAAGCCATCTTTTTTTCTCCTATAATCTTGCTCTCTGAGGTAGCTGAATTGAACACAAGGGGAGGTACATGCACTGAAATAAAGCTGATAGACCAGAATGCAGCTGTTAGATAAAACATTTTGAAATGTTAAAATAAGAACCACGTTGGAGTAGAGTTAACTAAATTAATGCCATAAATGTATGAATGAATGATGGATAGCAGGAGAGCAATGTAGTATCCCAAACACATTTTCACAGTTTCTAGAATGCCAATTAACGTTTATCAATAACAAGATCAGACTCCTACCAGGTGCACTGTAAATCTTGTTGCAGCAGGTCCGCTTGTGAATGCTGCAGTGATGAGGCAGAGCTGTTATAAAAATCTTGCAATTACTTAAGTGGTGTGATTCTAGTAAAATTAGATATGATAAATAAAAGTCTGTTTCCATGCAGACCATGTAATTCTTCCTTTTAAGAAATACTTTATTTTTACATTTCTCAAAAGTACTCCTAAGCCTTCTGTGAGTGATCAGAGCCATATACAATTACTATTTTCATAGACATTTTCATTTTTTAAACATTTGCTTCTGGTACAAATAAAGGGCCTTGGTTTGGGGAAAAGGTGAACATGGAACTGATTCTTGAGCCAGTACTTTGAATCTTACCAAGAACAATCTTCACCTGCACTTTAACTGCTATGGTGGGGTTGCTTGAGGTTTCCATCACAGTTCTCCATCACATGGGAAAGAATATCTTGCTGCAGCTCAGATGGAGGTGGAGTTCTGTTTGTAACTGTAAGAATGGTTTCCACATTCATTTGAATAGGGTGAGAAATGACATAAATATAAGTCCAGAAACAAGACTTGGTTTGTTTTAGGTTATTTTTCTGCTGTGTATGGAAAGTTGCAGTAGTCAGTTTTAGAATAGAATAGACTGTTTCAGTTGGGACCAATTGAGGCTGATCAAAAGTTAAAGCACCTTATTAAGGACATTGTCCAAATGCCTGTTAAACACTGGCAGGTCAGGACATCGACCACCCCTGCAGGAATCCTGCTTCTGTGTTCAACCATCTTCTCTGTAAAGGAATGTTTCCTAATGCTGAGTTTGAAGCTTCGCTGCCATAGCTCTGGCCCGTTCCCATGGATGCTGTCACTGGATCCGCACCTCTTTCTCCCTGTCCCTTCCTCAGACCAGACAAGCCCATATTCCTTAGCTGCTCCATCCAGCACTTTGCCAACTTTACTGCCCTCCTCTGCGCACACTCAAGGACCTTTGGTGGTGGGGCCCAGAACTGCCCCAGTGCTGCAGGGGCGGCCCCTCCTGTGCTGAAGGCAGCAGCAGAATTGCCTCTTGTCCAGGCTGGTGTCCTGTGTTTGCCCCCAGGGCATGGTTTGCCCTCCTGGCTGCCAGGACTCACTGCTGACTCACATGGAATCTGTTGCTGACCAGCACCCCCAGACCCCTTTTTCCAGGAGCTTTTTGTTGTCTGTGTTCCGTGGAGCCACATGGGGAATGTCTGAATGATCTGGTGAGAGCTCTCCTCTCCTCTGCCCAGGCATGGCCACTCACCCCAGCTGTCAGTGGCAGCTTTGTTTGCCTGTGGATTGTTCTTGACCTTGAATGAGAATTGTGCCTTTGCTGTCACCATGAATAGCTGTGAGGGGGTGCACACAACCTTTTCATCAGCGCACTTGACCACAGGCAGATGCTTCTTCAATGTAAACCTTAGTGACCTCAGCAGGTCTCTGTCGTTTTGAATTCTTTTCACGGTGGTTGTTTTGGTCTGTTTTAAGGTCTTCTGTACCAAAATAATAATAGGATCAAACTATTCAGCAGCGTATTTGTCTTATCTAGATAGATGAGAAATGCACAGAGAGCTGTGCAAAGTGTGCATAGAATCTACTAGAAGTAATTATCAAGAGATTCTTTGTCCAGAGCCACCATAATTATTATTTTACTTCTTACTGTCAGGAGTTAAGCTGTGTGTATTGTGCTGAGCAGATGGAATTTTTTGTTTTTTAAAAAAGGAACTTAACAACAGGAGTGAGTTTTTAGTGTCACCACCTACTGTGCCAAGTCTTCTGGCTTTGTTACATGCTTATCAGCCATTGAAAGAAATTTTTTTTTTTTTTTTAAATGGAGTTATCCCAGGGCCACTTTTAGTCTGGTCAACTAAAATATTTGATTCAAGAAAGAATTCTTTAAGTAGCTGGTCTCTTCTGTTGTTGCTGTCCTCTTGGAAAGAGTTTCTGTTCTGAAATGTTACAGGGCTGCAGCAAAGCTTTCCTGTTCAGAATGATATGACAAACCACTAGTGGAATGATGCTGTTGGGTTTTTTAATGCAAATTTGCTGGTGTGATCTCTACTAGAAGATCAAAAGTAATCATGCTGTGTTTGATAAGCTGCAAATGTAGTGAACAGTCATAATAAATATAATTGACTGTGTTTTGAGACTCCAGATCTCTAAGATTGAGTCTTCAGGATAACATCAAGGTTTTGCTCAATTTTGTCACCTGACAGAGATGAGAGAGACCTTTCTCTTGATGAATCAGTTTGTGTTTGTAGGGCAAAATGAAGGGGATGAGATGAAGGAAGTCAGGGAGGGAAGGGGGCAAAGTGTTCATTGACTCCAAAACCAGAGCTCTGCTGGCTGGGCTTTCCTTCCCGTGGGGACAGGAGGGAGCTGTTGAGCTCTAGTAGGTCACCACAGGGGTAGAGTCCAACTTATTCCCAGCTTCTGCAGCAGCTCACAGCTTTCTGCATCTGGTGTTCAGTAAGAATTTTGAGCCAAGAAGGCTGAAAGGATTCTGAAAGAAGTCTGCTTCATTTCATGTCCACTTCTAACAGATCTGTTTGGTGGATCGTGAACTTCTGTACACCTTGGAGCCAGGTCCAGCTGGTCCAGGAGAGCTGCTGCTATCAGGGGATACTTTCCTGTTGACTTAAAAAACGGCTTCTAAAACTGCAAATACTGGACAGATTTATGGATTATTATCTTGCAATTGGAAATATAAATCTGATATAAAACAAAAGTTACTGCCAAAAATCAAAGTACGTAGTAATAATTAATGTAGTAGAACAGTAATGTTAAAGTGTTAATAAGAATTTGTAGAGATGCTCCCCAAAAATCCACTTCACTCTTGTGAAACAAACTTATAAGTTAGGAACATAAATGACTTAGTGATTAAACATCTAATATTAGAAAAAGTCCTGCTCTTTCTGTAAAAAAAATCCCATAGTTAGGCCTACTGTACATAGGGTTTTCAGTGTTTTTTTTAATACATAAATCTTGCTGGAATTGGAGCCTCTGGGATGTTTGCCAAGGCCACTTGGAAGCTCTTGGTATATCCACGGAATTGTGCAGATGACCTGTTCCTACACACCAAAATAATCGTGTTCTGATGTGTGAGATTTCCTGTCTAGGGGATAACCTGTATAACACGTGTACAAGTTTGTGTGGGAAATTCCAGGATATCATATGCTCTCCACATTGAAAAGCTACTGCAGAAAGGTCAGCGGGTATTATCTCTTTTTGCTGAACTGGGAGAAGACAGTATCTCTCATTTCAAAGCTTGTTTTTTTGCCTGTTTGTAGTTAATTCTCACATTGTCTGAAATACATTAAAGATCTGTTCAAACAACAGCACAGATAAACGTGCAGAACGATTATAGAAGCTACATATGCTACACAAATGTATGGTGTATAAACATTATGTAAAGAAAAATATTGAATCTTTTATTTTCAAGGAGTTCACACAACAGTGAAATGTTGAAAGTTTCTTAGAAGTCAACACTTAAAGTGAGGTGATTTTTTATTCAGTAAGCCATTGTTGGGAAGAATACCCACAGATATTAATTATACAGCAGTTCTAGTAACCTTGGAAGTTGTGTGTAATGTTTTTCTTTAGTTTTTGGGGGTTTTTTTTGAGGGGGGAGGCTTTTCTTTCTCCTTATGACAGAAAGAGAACATGGTTATTTCAAAAAAAAGAAATTATTAGACAAGCATGGTTGGAGATGAGGGAACACCCAAGGGACAACTTCACAAGCCTTTGCTCAGTCAGCCATGCAATGAAGTGCAACCTTGTGAAAGTAAAAACACCTGAGAGGCAGAGGCAAGGCATGTCCCAAAGTCCAAAGTCTCTGAGTCTTCTGTAGGTGCAGTGTCATGCTAAAATACTTAAAAATTACTCTAGATGCAAACCGTGATTTGTTGCTGAACTTGCCAAAGCATATATATTCTGCTTGAAATCAAATGCATTTTTATTATAGCACAAAGATGCCAGTATATACAATTAAGATTGAATTTCATTGCTCTGGCAAACGAAAGCAGGGAAGGACTGGTCACAGCTTGGAGCTTGTTAGCTCTAACACCTTATAGGGATCACTTTATAAGGTAAAAAATTAAACAGGTACTTACCAAAGATGTCACATTTGATTTGATATTTCCTTTATTTCTTGAAATGAATTCTAGCTAACATTTAAGGAGTTGCTGACTATATCAAGTAATCTTTTTTTTTTTTGTTAGTGTATCACATAAACCCCCTCAAACTATTTTCTCATTAGAAAGCCTACTTTTACTGCATCTATTTAAATAAAAGGCATTGATATCATCTAGCAGGAAAATGATTTGTTGAAACTTGACTGGATTTTAGCAAGTGTATTTTTATATTCTTTGGGGAAGTGGGCAATGTGAATGTGACAGTGACTTGGAGGAGTGGTGGTGCAGTGAGTGCTGCTGGTGGGATCAGTGTGAGGCGTTTGATAGATCCCGGGGATGCAAAGGCTGTTTGCTCTTGGTGCTTTCCGTGTGGGCAGTGATTCTGCAGTGAGTCCCGCTTGTGTGCCCGTGCTGTGGAACCTCGAGTGAGCTTCCTTCCTTGACTGGGAAGGATTTGGCCTTGCTGCAGTGGTGGGCAGTGATCCCACAGTCCGGAGCAGAGCTGAGATGCATCCAGCTCCAAGGAGAAGCTTCAGCGAGGGTCAGAAGTGAAAGTTCATCATCACCACGCAGCGCTGCTGCTGCAGATGGTGGGCTGTGACTGAGCAGTGGTAGGAGTTTTGCACTGGGTGTCACACTGAATCCAGCAGTCAGGCTCACATGGCTGGAAGTAGCCAGCTTCCCCCGAAACAGTCTCGGCGTTACCCAGGGAGCTGCAGAGGCTGCTCTGCACCTGGCACCCCTTGCGTGCTGAGGGAACGGAGCGCCTTGTGACAGTGGATGCTCACCTCATTGTGCATCGGTGCATCAGCCTTTTCTGGGCAGACTTTATCTCTGCAGGCAGATGGTAGTTCAGCAATGTCAGAGAATTCATTCATTAATTGGTGCTGATACTTAGTTTCCTGAAAAAATGAGCATTTAAATTTATTTTCAAAAAGAATTAGGTGCAGGTTTTCACTACCTGCTTGAAGTGTCATGGGCTGTTGTTATTTATATTCCATATAGGTTTGGGATTTTTGGAAAGATTTAATAATTTTAATTGCATTTTATAATGTCTTCTATTCCTGTATCTTGCATTGACTAGTGTACCCAAAAATTAATTGGAAATAAAACAAAATGCTTGGGAAGTGGGTCAGAAGTAGCATTCAGGCAGACATAGATATCCGTAACAGTTTGGTGGTTTTGCTCCAGACTTCCAGCAAAAAGATCTGCTTTTGCAGCATCCTTCACAATTATAGTTTGATATACAGATGGAGCAAAATAATTTCACTGTGTGTTGTAACGCTGTTGATAACTATTAAAATTCCTGTACTCTAAGCCTTTTAAAGGTTAAGAAAGATTGCAGATGTACTTGTGTGGAAGAGTCGGTGTTTGCTCCGAGGGATGAACTGCCAAAGGGCATCCTTTGCTGTAAAATTCAACAAATGAGTATAAGAATGGCTGGCTCACTTTTACAGTGGTTTGTATAGTTAGGGCTATAATTTCGTTATTCCTTTGTAGTTGGAGAAGGTAAAAAAGGGGAAATGTTGTTTCTCATTGAGCTGATTACATAACATAGCTCCCCAACGGCTTTCATTAGATATTCTCATTTTTAAAATTTGTGCAGGGAAGCAAGTAAGTAACAACACAAGGAAATGTTGAGTGAAGGCCAACAACAAAGGTGGCGTCAACTTTTACTGAGAGATTTCCTTTAGCAATGTCTGTTGCATGTGCAATGTTTCATTAAGGAATTAGCAGCTGTACCTTTTTCAAACCTGCCCCTTTGATCCATGTCATGTCTGTATATCTGTTGAAAAGTTTTGGCAACTTTTCTTCTTACATAATTTTTTAGACAGGTATTTGCTGTCTACAAGAACTTGCTGGTGCAAACCTTCTAATTCAAGTATATGCTCTGTGCTGGCAATTTCTGAGCTGGCCTAGCCAATTCTGCTTTCAACAGATTTTGTATTTTCAGGCTCAAGATAGGCTGCCTAAATCTTTGGCTTGTAGATAACTGTCGTCTTACAAATAAAACTAAGTATTTGAAATTCATATGAAGCTAGAATAGAAACAGCTTCTCCCCAAACTATGATTTGTACAAAACTTCATAGATAAAATTAAAGCAAATGCATGTTTGCTCGTTTGAGCTTGCTGACATGTTTCCCACATAGTGCCTGGTGTGTGCTCAAGGGAGAACATTTTCTATGCTGTCACATCCTTCCATCCCATGGTACAGCAGGAATGCAGGGGCATGGGCTAGAAATGGAGGTTGAAAGGGACTTTATCTTGTATTTCTTCCTTCATGTTTTCTGTAAAAAGTGGGCAAATTCTTAAAATCTGTTCAGTGCCTGTTTCATGTTGTGGTAAAGTAGAGATACACCTCTGTATGCCAGCTGGACTGGTGTTGATTTACCTGCACCCTGCTCTGCAGAAGCACCTTTCACACAGGCTCAGGTATGTGGTGCTGCAGCCAAATGGTAGAAAAACTCACCCGATTGACACTGAAAGTTTTATTTTTGCTGGAAGCAGTGGGCAGATATCAATGTCCAGTGGCTCAGTATGTGTGACAGCAGCATTATATTCTGGTGTGTGAGGGTACCTCAGGTCCCTGACCTATGCTAAGGTCTCATTGCTTTACAAAAGTGACTGGAGTATTGCTGTCCAGTGGCTAAAATTTGTGAATTACTAAACATAAGCTTTGAAACTATATAGCTGTTAATGTCACTCTTTGTTGTCAGGTTCTGCTTTTGAGTGTCATTTTCTGGAAATGCTGGCCACTGAGAGGGCAAGTGTGTGCCTGTAAAACCACTGCCTGCCTGCTGGGTTCACTTACATTGTGTATTGTAGGTGCTCTGCCAACATTTCCATGAACTCTTTTAGCTTCCGAGGTACACGTGCTCCCTGCTGACTTCCCTCTTGTTATGGATTGATGTGGAAAATCCGGGGCATGGCTGTGTGGGCAGTTAAACCCATCGGTACGTGTACAGGTGATGCTCACTTTCAGCTATCAGCTCGTTGTCTGCTTAAGATACCAGTCAGCAGGGGAATATGAACTTACTGCTATTAAAAAATACAGTATGGCTGAGGAGTGGGCACGGTGCCCAGGACTCAGAGGAAGTTTTTGGCAGATTCTGCATGATCCTGTGACCACGCATCGTGATGACCATGTTACCTCTTGCATATGAGAATCCCTCATGGTGGCAGTACAGAGGTGGTTGTTCTGGGAAGGTCTGTGAGCAGGGTGAGGAATTGGAAGAGGCAGGGTCCTTTTTTTGAAGGGATGCCCTGGGCAGGTGTAGCTGTTGGTGGAGAGGACAGGGCCAGGAGGGCTGCTCGGGGTGCAGGGGCTGTGGAAATAGCTCTGGCAGCACCAAGTTCTCCCAGTAGCATTCAAAAATGTTTTATTGCAAAGGCTTAATTTTCTTTCCTGGTTCTCAACCTGCTCTGACAATGTGCACAGCTTGAATAGCCAAATACACATTATCAGGAATTTCAGACAGAAGAAAATGAGCCTTTTCTGCATTCAGTTACCATTTCTGTAATGGGCTGGCAAGATGTTGGAGCAGGGCCAGCTCTCTCTGCCAGAACAAACAACATTTCTGGGGCTGTGGAGCTACCCTGGCACTGTGTATTTAGTTAAGGGTTTAGCACTGGAAATGCATGAACAATTAAGACTTCATTTCCTAAATGGAGTGCATTTTATGATTACAGAAGAGAACACACTGGTTGGGATTTAGTGTATTTGGGGCTGAAACATGGTCTTACACTGTGAAATCTACCGTTTAGAGTAGAGCTGACTGAAGACGAGACAAAGCAAAGTTTTCCCCATAATTGTACTTTCAAGAGTGAGATTTATCTATATCAAAGGAAGCTGCCTGATTTTGTAGCATATGGAAGTCAAAACATGCTTTCAAATTATATGGGTCATTGTCTCTGTTGTAGAGCAAGACAAAATGTTGCTGTAGAGATCATTTTATCTACTTTCATTTGTATTTATATATTATTTTTTGTCATACTCTTCACTTAGGTTTTTCTATGTAGAGATTTCCTTATAACTTCTAAAGTTGATAATTATATATCAAGCAGTTGTTATATTGGTAGATGAAATACAAAATGTTAAATTTTAAGATGGAATGCATTTATCAACATGAGTTATTTATCTTAATCATATATATATTTACGTTTGTGGAGAAACAAAAGGAAGGTGAAAATAATTCTGAATACACTGAAGGCCCTTTTAGTTTTATTTCAGCTGTTTATGTGCAAATCTTTCACTGTTCTTTCTTGATTTTTATATTCCCTGTAAGCTGCTGAAGGGAATGGTGCATTACTACTGCAGGTGACATTAGCCACAGCAGTGTGAGCAGATATGCCTGTCCCTGAAATTGTTTGGAAATCATTGTTATCCCCTGGCTATTTCCCCTGCCCCCTCCCACAGACTATAACTGCTTGGAACTGCTGCAAATAGGAACTTAGGTGGAGTATGGTTGGTTTCCAAGCAGTTTATTGTGCAAAATCTCAAGGTCTTAATTGTACAAAAAGAGCAGGTCCTTTAGCTGGGGAGCAGTGCTCTGTAGATGGCAGCATTGATAGGCCTGGCTTCCCTCTGCTCTCAAGCAAAGAGCAAGGAGTGGGTAACTGCAGGCGTGTTCTTTCCTCTGTACACAAATATAGAAGTAGCTCTTGGTATTTTACTTACATAATAAATTGAGGTTGCTTCATAGTCCAGTGACTTAAGGCTCAGTTCCAGGCTATATGAGTGTGCATAGATGTTTTTTTCATAATTTACACTTTCCCTTTTAGTGGGATGCATTTTTTTTCAACCTGTGCTTGTTAAGTTTTATTTGTGAGACTGGAAGCAGGTATTAACTAGATCAGTTATCAGTTCTCTTATTTGGCTAGATATATAATATTTTGTGTCTTAAATTCCTTAAATGGAAGCCACATTCCCTAAATGCTCTAGATACTACATACACACAGGCATCACTGTTGTTCTGTGTCCTGCTGAATTACTTTATACCTGGTGTCTTCTAGCATTCACACATCCCATTTTTTTGTAAGCAACAGTGAAACTCATTCTAAAAGCCTGGACCTTTGAGATGCTGTTCCCCTACCTTGATTAGGGTATTTTTATTGCTAGGGATCAAATAAGATTTATTAGGAAAAGAGAATTCTTACTTGGTAATGTGGAATAGTAATTCAGAAGCCTCAGATGATGTACTTTGAAACTATAGGTCCTTGTTTGTCTGCCCTGAACCTTGGCTTCTATCTGTGCTGGTCCGTCAAGAAGCCACAGGACTTCATTAAGGGGATTAGGAAAGTCAAGTTTTAAAGGAAGTTACACCTTAAAATATGTTGACTAATTAAATAGATATTTACTTGAAGAGGTCCATGACACTGTAAGTTGCACGACACTGTGAGATGTCTTCTTTATATAAATCTTATTAACCTTTTCATTCCTCTTGGAATCCATCCTCAGGACTCTGCTGGGCTGTAATGTGAGTGGTGGCAATGATGAACAGCATCTCTGCAGACTGAAGTCAGTCAATTTTCCTGTCCTCTGGAAGAAACAATTATGTTCTTGCATGGTGTCATCTGTTTCTGTCTGTAGGGTAGGGAATCATGGTTTGATATTTTTGAGTCACTTGAGCACTGCTATTTTCTTAGTATTATTTCTAAACATAGTGGGGTCATCAAAAGCTATAGCTGCTTCTGTTCTCATAACCCCAAAAAGTTACACCCTTAGGTGTGTGTTGGAAAAAATACAAATCATGAAAAGATGAAGTTATTTTTTTTAATCTAGTTTCAAGCTTCTAATTCTGCATCTGCTTCTAGTCACACAATTATATTTTCAAGGGAGAATCTTAATTATTGTGCATTGGCAGTTATACTTGCTCTGAAGTACCAGAGTGAGAATGCTAATGAAATAACACTTAATGGAGTTGGAGGTAGGAAAGTGCTCAGAGTTTTATGATTAAAAAAATTGTCACTTGGCTATGTGTGCATTTGTAATTAGCTAGATTGTTTTCCTCAGTAATTTCTGATTTTTGGTGCATGAATTAAGATGTATAGGTCCTGACAGCCAGAACTGTGGCCAGTATGCAAATCCTAAACTGTAGCTGAACTTAATTACTGTCAGTTCTTAGGGTCTGCAGTCTGGATCTGGGTCGGATTGAGCAGGGCTTCATGTTGCTGAATACATCGCTTTTACCCCTGGAAAACAAAGATACCTCTGACCTTGCAGGGTATGGAGAATTAGTTCCTGTATATCAGTAAATTGCTTTGAAACTCTAGACAGAAGACTCAAGAGATTGTCAGAAAATTTGGAAGTATTAATTGTTATTGCCATATAAACTTTAATTCTTGAATCGCTGATTAATATGCTTAGAGTGTGTGATTCCCAGGAATGAAGGAGGAATGTTCTTGGCTTGCTAGGATGTAAACATGTAGAACAGTCTGCTTATTGCTCCATTTACAAGTAAGACAGCCTAGATATTTGCTTCAATTAAGTGTAAACTTGTTTGATGGCTTTTCAATCAATGAGGCAAAATAAAGATATGAAGGTAAAATCAATAGAGTAGCAGCTGCTGTGCCCCAGCACCACAGAATGGGCTGAGCAGCCATGATGTAGAGATTAAAAATGAAAAGCCTCGTCAGATATGCAGAAAACACTACTACAAAAGGTGTTAATGAACTTGTATTAAATAATAAAACAGGACTTTGAGTTCATCCTAGTACTGCTTTGATGCCTACATGGGCTTCCTGAGAGTAATTTTGAGGAAAGATTTAACTTAGAGTGACTTTTTTTTTTTCTTTTTGCAAATTAGATTTAACATGATTTGCTAAGTCATAATATCTTCCAGTTCAGAGCAGATATTGGATGGATACTTCATTTGCTGTTCCATTTCTATCAACTGCAAAGAAGTCATATTATAGACTCTGCTTAGCTTCTGCTGTTAGGTTTTGCATTATGCAAACTACTAAAAAGCCATATGAATTAGGGAAGAACCTTTTATGCACAGTTGAAGTGACATAAACGCACAATCTAAAAATAAATGAACTTCAGTTGCCTATTGTCATGTTAAGTTTTAATTTTTACATGTTGAAGTCTGAAATGTTTTATTAATTGTAATAAGCCCTGGTTTTTGTTGGTCTGTGGTGTTCATTTTAGTTTGCATAAGCCTTCCTGACTTGGAGAGCAAAGGTCTTTTTAGGTAATCCCATGTTGCTGATGCAGAAATTCACACTCCTGGACTTTTCCTCTAATGTTCCATTTCAGTTCAAGGAAATTTTGAAACATAATTTGGGATTTGAATTTGTCAGCTTATAAATGAAGTAACATCACTTACTCTGCATCCTGTTACGCTGACCAGGTACAGAGGAGGTAGTCACAGGCCATGTTTTCTCATCCAGCCTTGTGTATTCTCCCGAAGTCTGACCTGTCATGGCCCTTTTCTAAAACTTCTGAGATAATGGTACATCTGGGACCATTGTTTTGCACCTTGAGTCTCCTGGTGGGAGCTGCTGAGCCCAGGGGATTAGGCGCTGGGAAGCACATTGGGATCTTCAGAATTTTCCAGTGGAAAGTTCTGGTTTACCTGGTCCTCAACAAAAATGTTTTATGTTTTGTCCAATGAGCTTGTGATTGCCTTTCTCTATGACAGTTTTCCTAGCGTGACTGGAGTATTTTAAGTAAGGTTATAGACCCTCTTAAAGTAAATGTTGCTCCTTCTCCATACCTTGCATGATTTTAAGGCAAAAGAAGAACCTGCTAATATTAGTACAGCTAATTACTTTAATCAATTAGCATGGGATTTCCTAAAATAGCAAATTACATGAGCATGATTAGAACTACTTTCTTTAGGCACTGACAGCTCTCTGCCATTGTTTCCTCAGTGCTGGCTCAGAGTTTTGCATGAACATGAGGTGCTTTTCACTGTGGGGAGGCTTGTTCTCTGTGGTGTAAGGAAGATGCAGAGTCTGGGAATGACCTGTTCCTTGGGGCAGCTGGGGTTTCCCAGTGCCACGCTTTGTCTCTCCTGACATGCACTTGCATTATCTCTTTCATTCATATTTCCTTTCTAATTTTTCTGCTATGACTACGTTTTACATCAAGCTTGTTACTTTAGATATTTTACCATCCCAATGATTCAATGAACTGCAGTGGACACTAAGACCAGGAGGTATTACTCTAAGTGACAGACCATTGGAATTTTTTAGCTCAATACTCAGTCTTTTGAGTTGCTGCTTGATCTTGAAATATGGCTTAAAATAGCTATCAAATGAGGAACAAGACAGTAAATGTAGATATTTAAAGCTCCTTTGACATGGAGAAGAAAGGAAATTGGGACTCCTGGAAGGCATATCACTCAGTGTGACACATTTTCCTTGGCTGAGTGTGACACAGAAGGGCTGCTGAAGCTCCAGTGGCAGACTAGGCAGTGACAGGGCACATGAGCACCATGCAAAGGTTTTGTCCATCTGTTTCTTGCTTTCTCTGAAAAGAAATTGGAAAATTATAGATTTTTGCACTTAATAGGGAAATTGTTATGAGAGAAGCTAAGTTTTCATCTGTGGTGATATCACTGTCACAGCACAAAGGAGGACTTTTATGCCAGAAGGAGCTAGACATGGCCATTTCTCAGGCTACACAGCTTCTCTCAATAGAAAATGATGCATGAAAATGTTATATCCTGATAATAGACTCTACTTCAATGTGAAATGTGTCCTTGGATCTCATTTTTATAGTGTTGCACTCTTTTTTTGCAAGAAGTCCTTCTGTAAAATAGCTCAGACTTCCATTAGTGCTTCTGAACCTTCTCTTCTGGAACAGTTTTTGTCACAGATTAAGCATGACTTCAGTGGGATGACAGAGATGAGATGTGGGATACCTTCACTTTTAAGTACATGCTGTAACACACTGACTTGAGTTTAGATGCTGGCTTAAGTTTAAGCTGTTTTATATCCTAAGCACAAATTATTGGCATCTGTAGGAAAAAAAACCCTGAAATAAGCAATTCTCCATTTGCACAGCTAATTTAGGAGGGCAGGCATTGCTGTGCTTATTCCACAGCACTGGAATTTGAAGGATTTCGTATGGGTTTCTATGAAGATCTCAGTCTTTCATGTGTCTTTTAGAACAAATCCTCTAAAAATGACATCTTGTAAGGAAAGGATAATTTAATGTGATTTAATAAGTTGATCATGGTGAATATTTTTAGTTGTTAGTTTTCATCATCTCTTCCTGTTTAGTTGGACAGCAGTAATGCTCCTTATGGGTTGTCACAAAGGCTGCTGAAGTTCGTTTGGTGTCAGGGTTTGGGATACTTTTCTTTTTTTGTTTGGCTCTCTGTGTTGGAATTTTTCCCCATTCTAGTTGCTGGGGGGTGTTGTCCTGAGTTTTGCAAGTTCTCAGTGTTTTTTCTTTCTGTAAATTTTTCTCATACTCTTTTTCTGTAAACATGGCCATGGTTTCTTAGCAACTATCTATACTTTTCCTGTGTTTATAATTCCAGTATACTGGGTAGAGAAATATGATTGACAGATGCTTGACCAGTGGAATTAAAAGGTGTTGATTTCTACCTCCAATCCACAGTGATTTGTAAAAACATATAAATAAAGGCAGAGGGTTCTGCCCTCTCTTTTTTTTCTGCCCTCTTCGTCTGTCGTCTCAGTGTAGTTCATTATTTAGCTCTCCTTAAGACTCCTCGGCCTAGTTAGCCAGCCTGACCCAGTGCTACAGGGGGGTATAATGGGCGAGTGATTAGTTGCTTGGAAACCTTAATGGTGGGTGATTAAGAAGGGACAAAGACTTGGCTCAGAGATGGGTGCGGCTGGCTAGCCTTGTCTGGGATTCCCTGATAGCTGGGATTTTTTCCCCTCAGAGGGGGGCAGGGATATGGGGACTGGGACGAGAAAAAAGAGCCAAGCACAGCTGAAGGGCACCTTTCTTCGCTCCTGGACACCGAGAGGAGAGGGACTGCTTGGAGCTCCAGGAAGACTCTTCTTCCACCTGTGGGCTTCTGTTTTCAGCTGCGTGTTTTCTACAAACTCTCCATCGTCCGCTCCAGTGTCTCGAGGGAAGGAAACTCGGGATTCCCGAGCCCCTTTCTTCCCCTCTCAGGGGAGTCATCGCACCGGGAGCACCAGTGCCCCTGCCGGCTGTGACTGTGACTTCATCAAAGGGGAATTGCCAACAAAGCGGAAGAGACTGTCCGTGGGTTTGTCTGTTCTTATTTGTTGTGGTTACCATTGTTGTTGTTTTGTCTGTCCCATTATATATATATATGTCTGTCCCGTTATATATATATTATATATATATATATATATAATATATTAGTAAAGGACTGTTATTCCTCTTTTCTCATACCATTGCTTGAAGAGCCCCTTGATTTCAAAATTTTGCCAATTTGGAGGGAAAGGGGTTACATTTCTCCTATTCTAAAGGAGGCTTCTGCCTTCTTTAGCAAAATACCTGTCTTTGAAACTAGGACATTTGGTTTAAAAGGTCTCATTTTATGTCACTTGCTTTGGCTACATACTCAATGGCCACACTCAGGACTAAGACTCTTTAATTAGTTTGTCAAATTGGTGAAGTTCTCATTACTCATAGCAGTGCAAAGAAGTAGGTCAGGGTTTGCATGACCTGACAAATGTGTTAATTATATCTTCATTAAAAGAATTAAACTTTTGGTGGGTATTACTCAGTAGGAAATGGACAGTTGAGCTGCTGTGTGTCTTAGCTTGCAGATTGCATGGAGTAACTTGGAAAGAACAGAGGACCTCTGAGGACTGAAGGAGCTGAGGTTTTGATCTCATTCTTGTCCTGGACCTTCCCAGCACCACAGAGGTGATTTAGTCAGCCCACGTAGTTTGGTGTGCTTGCAAAAGCATCTTTGAATGCAGCAGTGGGGAGGAAACAGTGACACAGTGGCTGGATTATCTTTGGCTGGTGACTCCAGGCCACTCTCCAGTGAACAGTTGCTCTACAGGGCCGGGTAACGAAACACTTCTTGGTGTCACTACTCGCCTTTCACATCAGTGAGTCCTGAAAGGACTTCTACTACAGAGCTGACACTGCTGAATCGCTTCCAATTAGAGCTGATATGATGTTAATTAGCCTGATGCTGCTTGGTAATCTGTTTAGCACTTTTGTCTCACCTATAATATATACTAAGGGAGCTGTGCCTTTCCATTGAGGGAGCCAGTGAGTTTCTGGAAGTAGGAGACTGCCTTGAGGGCCTCCCTCTGTTTATGTGAGGACTGATTTCAGAAGGGCAAGATTTCTCCTCCTTGGGTATTTTACTTGTGAAGCCCTGTGATCCATAGCAAAATGATCCATTGTTTATACTGGAAATTTTCAGTGAAATTGTTCACAAAACGTTAATGTGTTTACCTATGTGTTTAATCAAGAAAAAAATGATTGTGGAACTCAGTGTGCAAAGCAGCTGAATTAATGATGTTTTCATTCCACATTTCCTGTGCTTCTAGCGATGTGAGTTCAATATAGCTTTAATTGCGATGTGTGTTTTGCATATATTCCTTCTTATAGAGATGGTGGGTATCTTGGAGTTGATGATGTTGTTACCTACTGAAGAAATGTCAAGTGCTTGAATATTAAATCTTCATATGGTGCAGGGTTTCAAGGCAAATAAACTACCAAGTGCTTGATGGCTGTTCTGTCAATTTTAAAGTTCTGTTGTTTGTCCTAAACAAAACCATAAGATTACTCCAAACAGAGGGCCCCTTCTCATTCACAGATGATCACCGAGAATGAAGCTAGGAAAATAATCTCATACCGTGTAAATCTGCTCTCTGCAAGTGGACTGATACATTGACACACTTTGCTTCAGTGAAAAAAGAAACTTGGATTCCAGCTGCGTCTATTAAAAATGAAAGTTCCCTTATCCTCATCTATAATTTAACAAGTATATATTTTTATGTTCTCTGTAACGGCCAATAGCTATTTCATATCTTTAGTATGTGAGATGTGCTTTTTATGCTTTTATGCAGTTACTATTAGCAAGGCAGCTTCAATAGTTCTCCACGGATTCATCTTCCTGGGGAAGCATTTGGCAGTGCCGTGTGCTCAGCCTTCTGAAATGGCATTGGGGTTTTGCCTTGAAGTTCAGATAGACTTGCACGTAGACCAGAAATCTTGTGTGATGTGTCAGCCCCAGAATGACATTTTTGATTGTATTTTAGAAAGCTGTACGTGTCAGAGGAAACGTGGTTTAAATATTGGAAAGCTCTTTGTGGTCATCAGCCAAACAGTACTATTGTGTTTTTAACAGATGGATGTATAAAATCAAGGAGTCCCAGATGATTTGTTAATTCATATCAGTTTGTGTATTTGCATGTAATTTGGAAAAGTTTAGTAACACATTAATGGAAATGGCTCAGTTACTAAGTGTGGAAGCAGCATCCTCAGCTAAGCACAGAGGACAGTGAAAGTGGTGGTTTCTATTTAATTAGTGTAGAAGTGTCTGAGCCTCAAGGAAGCTGTGCAAGAACCAATAAAAATATATACTTGATAGATTAATAGAGCTCATGAATTTTGAATGAAAAGACATTGATCCTAAGGTGCCTTTTTTCTTAAAAAGCTCTATTAAATGCTCCGGAATGGTTTGGTAGCACTGACAAAGAAATTTTGGTCTGTTTATACTCAGTAGGTGTTTTTGTTTGGCTTTGCACGTCCCTTGGTTTAGGCATGTCACAGAATGGCCTGGTGAAAATAAGAACTGACATTTTACGTGACCATACTGAGAACTGTGACTACAATAGAACAATTATTTTGGCATTCTCTCCTTTCAATTAAAGAATGTTACTAATAAAAAAACTCCACTCTAAAATATTACAGAAATATGGCCTACTCTTCATCAGTTTGAGTATAGTTTACACAATCATTGCTGGTGATTAAAATTTTTGAATTGCAGGAATCCTGGAGAAAAAGTGGCTGTGATCAATCATTGCCTGTTGTGGTGACACTGTCCATTTGAACCCTTTCCCCCATACTTCTGAGAATGTCCAAATAGGACGTTTGTTTCTGTTTTGTAAGAGCTTAATTTTGTAAAATTTCATGGTCTCCTTGGTTTTGAGAAAATGGAACACTCCAGCTAATGAGGGCACAGTCAAAACTTCTCCCTGAGCTCCAGCCTGGCTACTCTTGGCCTAGCAGCTGCCGTGACTGCTGCTTGTTTGTGGCACTGAGAGCTGATGCATTTCTAGGTGCAGACCTCATCAGAACAGGATCAGGCAGTCAGGAAAGCAGTCTGTGGGGCATTACTCTTGAATATTCGGGCATCTGCAGATAAAACACAGAGACTCTAAAACTCCGTGGTGTGGTAGCAGCTGAATGTGCTGTGCACCTGTGCTGAAGATGGGCTCTCAGCCCTGGAGCTTTGTGCAGGGGAAGCCTGGGCACCAGGGAGGCTGGCTGCTCCCGGCAGGTCTGCATGGCTGCTGTAAAGAGCCGTTCAGCCTGCATGGCTGCTGTAAGGAGCCTTCCAGCCTTGTGCACAGAATGGTACGAAAATGTGGCTCCTCAGGGAGCTGCCCTTTTCAAGTGATCTTTGTTGGCTGGACAATCCTCTAACCGGCCTGGCCACTTTTAGGAGCAGAGCAGCAAGTGAGATTTGTGTAATACCAAGTCACATCAGACTCTCCTTGTCAGGCAAAGCTGGGGAAGGCTCCTGCCTGACAGGTGTTGCAGAGATTTTATCAGGTTCTCATTATTAAATAAGTGGGCATTTGCTGGTAGGGAGAGACAGGCAATAAATACAGATAGTGAATGCCCAGAGATATTCCCATCAAATTCAAATGAAGTGAGCAGTGTTTGCTAACTGAAGGTACTGAAGGGCAAAGGAGGGAATGTGTTCTAATCTCCTTGTTCACTGGGGCATGGCTCTGCTTGTTTCTTGCTGTTAAGTGTCAAACATCTCAGTGAAGCCTGGACCAGGAGTTGGTGGGTCCTGGCTGGGCTGGGCTCAGGGTGCTGGGGAGTGCTCAGCTCTTCATCGCTGCGGTCATGGGGATGGGCAAGGCTGAGAGTGGCACAAGAGGGCACAGCACGGAAGCAGAAAATGGGATTGGGACATAAAAGTCTCCTTCTGATAATCTGCATAAGAAATATTGTCTGGTTTTCATCTGTCTGCAGCCAGAGCGTGTGTCTCTTCAGTGCGTTGGGGAATTTTTGTGAGAACTTGTTAATGGTATACAAGTTGGGTAAAAGGCATGGTTTTTTGGCTATTTGTTTTCATGTTTTGTTTGTTTTTTCCCATTTAATGCTTGAGAGAGTTTGGATGTAATTTCTTGTTCAGTCCCATTATTCTTCCTTTATATATTAAGGAGTTTCAAAGTCAGTGTCTGATTGTTGTATACTGGAGGTTTGTCACAATAGATTCATTTCAGTGTCTGCAAGACTTTTTAATTACAGTAAGACATTCAGATACCTTTCATTACAGCATGTAGCCAAGGGTTTTTTCCTCTTTTTGTGAATTAATTCTTATCTTTCTGGAGACAATTAAATGTATAATTAGCAAAACTTGGCTTACAGGCACTGTACAAGAACTGTGCATGAAAATGACCCGTTAGAATTAGGGTGTTTGGTCTGTTTTCTTTATTATACGCAAAAAAGTGCTGCTTTTTCTTTGGAGAACTGTGAATGGCAGTAGCTGAAGGTGGAAAAAACCCAAACACCATATCCTTTTCCTCCTTAATAAGCTCTTCCATGAAGGGACTATGTGTTTATTCCTCCTGCCTTCTGTAGCTGATTTTGACTTACTCTTACAGTTGCTGTAGTAATTACAGTTAAGAAGGTACAGAATATTTTAGGTTTTTTATCATTAGGAATCAAACACATGGTTTTCAAGACATGTTTATTCTCTTAGTGGCTCAATGTTATTTACATCTATTTTTGCATAAAATAGATAAGAAGTTAAACCCTGAAGCTTTCATGGTATAAAGCTGTAGTCAGTCAACACAGTGAGGAAATTGTCAATAGAAAATAAAATGCATTTTATGTAAATGATGGATTTTATGCTTGAGGGTGCAGAATAATTAAATAAGAACATGATGTTTGATAACTGAAAAAATACTTTCACTGTCTGACTCTATCAAAGGTCCAATTATATTTAACTAGCACCTAAAGCAAAGCAGGGTAATGGAAGCTTCCTGCTATTTCACACTGTGCCATATTCCCGTGAACATAGGATTATTTTAAAGTAGTGAAATAGTTTATGTAGGAGGTAGAACCCTAGTCATGAGGATTTTGTTACTGTATATAAATTACATCTGTAAGTGAAATTCCTCCTTAGTTTTTCTTATGCACAGTGCATGTATTGGCTACAATCAGTTGCTTATGGATAAAGGAGATCACCTGGTGGACTTTGCTTCCAAGAGATTCACCTGCATTTCATTTCTGGTTTTGAGCATTTAAGCATTCCAAAAATGAAAATACAAGTACAACACTCTAAACTTTGGGTTAAAAAACAAGTGATTTGTACTAAACCTTCTGCTTGAGCTGATGGCTCTGTAGATATTTTCTTTCATTTAGCATGTCCCTGTAGGCAGCCTGGGGAAGTGGGTGTGTTTCTTTGTTTTCCTCCAGAGTGTCTCTTCTCTCTTCTAGTCAGCAGTGTGGATCAGGAATAAGCAGATTTAAGCCATAGCTGATTAACAGTCCATTTACCATTATATACAGATACTTCTGAGGGACTGGAGTTTGTCAGCCATGTTGTTTTGATGGCAGAAAAATCTCCAGCAGCCAAATCATGTTCAGTTGGTGTAACAGCATTGATATCCTGCAGATTCCCATAACAAAATAGAATTCCAAATGGAAATCCGTGTTCAGTAGTTGTACCTCTAGCAGGCCTGGGGTTAATATTAAGCTGGATATCTTCAACAAAATTATAGGCATGAGTTCAGAGTCTTTGACTCTTCAGACAGTTCAGTGATTATCCATCCATGAGAATCTCCAGTGTTATGAGTGAAAGAGCAAATCCAGTCTTTTTACTGGTGGGGAAGTTCTGAGTTGGAAGAGTGAAGCTGTTCTGGCCAAGGCTCTAGGAACTGAATGTCCAATCCTGGTGAGAGTCATAAAGAAATCTATTGGGCAGGTGGACACCAGCCAACACCTTTCTCTTCCACAAGGAGACTTACAAAAATTAGAGACATTGCTTCAACAAGAAATTAAGATATTTTATTTGCCATGATAAAGTGAGACACTGTCTTGACCGCAGTATGTAATTAAATGGACAACAGAGCCTTCTCTTCAGTTGAGTAACAAAGATTTGAGATGAAATGTATTTGAGTTTAAATTAACAGAAGACAAGCAAGTCTTTAAGTCAGATTAACTATCAGAAGAATTTACTAATGTTGTGGATAGGCTGAGATGGATACTCCTTCACAGAAAATGTGAGAGTCTAGGTTTGTCTCCTTCCAAGCTATGTAATGTAGTTCCAGCAGGAATAAATTCAAGGAAGGACCATGTCTGCCAGAGGAAGCCTGTTAGGTAGCAGTAGCCTTTTCTGGGCTTCGTAAGTGTCTTTATAAAACAAAACCAGGACATTCTTTGGTCCAATCTTCGACTGGAAGGAACCCTGTTTAATATCAGTGTTATATAATGGATTTGTTTTCAAGTCACTTCTTATGTGGAGTCCTGTCAAATTTTTTGGTATGATGCCTAGGGCAGTGCTTATCCTCCTGACTGCAATCATAGGATAACATTTGGATTCCCCCCTCTTTTTTTTTTTTAGTGTAGATTCTTTTGATGTAAGCTACAATGGGAAATATTCCTAATTACAAGCTTGCTATATCTGGACAATAGACTTTGGAGGTAATGGAAGATATTGGAGAACTTTTGTTTCTTTTTGTCTGTAAGGTGTTGGGAATTTTTCAAATGCCTCCATCCTGGGTTTATTTGTATATTGTTTTGTAGAGAGGCTGTGGCTTGCTGGTGAGTTGTTTTCAATAGCAATACAACATGAAGCATGCCTGTATTCCTCACCTTCCCCCAGCCATCTGTTGTGCCAGCACGTTTGTACGGCTGTGCCCTGAACCAGAGCAAGGAACTGCTCTGGCTTTTGAAGCAGCCTTGCCAAGTCTGTATGATGTATGGCCTCTTTCCAAAATGTGAATGGATTTCAGAAGACAACAACTGTGGGAAAATGTGCCCATATAGGTATTTCCTGTGCTGGACATGAACTTCTTTCATGAGCAAACTGAAAGCACAAGGTCTTCCCTTCCAGAGCATTTCAGATCTCTGCCTTCACTTGCTTGGGAGAATTGGTGAGTATTGGATGAGGATACAACTGTCAAGGAATGCATTCACTTCTTCTGCAGGAAGAGTCTAGATGATTTTGGAGTGAGATCAGTGAGGATGATCCACCTCATCATTTTGAGAAAAAATCTTGGAAAATGTTATGCTCACAAAAGTAAATGCTTATAAAACCCTGCAGTGCCAAAACCCACTGAGGTCACAGGGTACTGCCAGTTCCCAAATTGTGTGTGCAGAAAATAGTTTAATTGGTGGATTGGTGGATTTTGACCTTCCCCCCAGTTCCTCAATCAATCTAAGTTTCACAGCTAAGATACTACAGAACCGATAACCAGTTTTTGGTTTGAGCACCTTTGTATAGAATATGGCACAGGCATGGAGTTGGATTTTTTTTTTGTTTTGTTTATTTTTTAATATATAGCTAATATGGGAATTGGTCATAGACACAGTGTAATACGCTTAAGAATGCAGTTCAGAATTTATCAGAATATGCTGGAGGCATTTCCTCACTTCCTCATCTATTTAAGTTTTCACTCATTTTCCAGTGTGGATATTTTCTTTGTAAGAAGCATATTAAAGTCCTTAGGTGTCTTCCCACACACACTTAAAGCCACATTTGGCAGACTGAAAACACTTTGACAGCTGGCTTTTTGGGTCAATTAAAAATAATGCTACATTACTAATGATAATTTTCTCTTTACCATGCCTAGTAAGATCCAGCAATCCTGAGGGAGCTGATGGCTGAATGCTACGTTCATTTTTTTTTTGTAATAGGTTGATAGATACCATCACAAATCAAATTTACTGTGCATTTGATCCAGTCCACATTTTATTTGGTTCAAAAAATACTGTTTTCCTACCACTTCTTTTTCTACCACTGACTCTCCTCAGCATGGTTAAAGCTTTGCTCACTTGTAGCTCTTTACCAGACACAGTCTCCTGTAGTCCAAAACCACCTGCTTAGACTTAAAATTAGCCAGGCAGTGCTTGTTTCTGGTGTCCACAGCTGCTCTGCTCCTCACTGCAAAGAGTGAAAAAGCAGCAGTTGGAGATTTCTGTTTTCAAGCACAGATTTTAGGTTGGCGTCCGTCCAAGGAACAGCCTTTGGGCACCCTTTTGGCTGCCCAGGTTCACTGGACTGAGCAGTTTAATCTTCTGAGCTGGTGGGGTGAGGCTGCGTTTAAGGACCTGTCACTGAAGCATTGTTTGCTCATGTGCAACTTGTGGGGATAAAATCCTCTGAGAGAGGATCTCAAATGCATCAGATTTTTCCCTGCTTTGATTCTCACTGTGTTTCTCTGACTCTGTGTAAGAGTATTTTAAGCAAAGTAATTATTTTTGGGCATGATTGTTTGATATTGATACAACATTTGCGAAAATTAAGGACTATCTTTGCAGGTCTAAGACAGGTATTTTGATACATTTTGCATCCTCAACTAAGGTGTTTGGTTTGGGGTTTTTTGTCTTGTGACACCTATCTCAGTTGTATTTTTCCTTCCAGTATTTTTGGATGGGTGTTAAGCCATTTATATTATCTGTTGATGAGTAGAGTACTGTGGGCTCAATATCACACAATGATTAGGAAATATTTATGCATTTCATGGCTTTCCTGGGGAGTTCAGCAGTCACTTATATTATAATTTCTAGACTTCTTAAGTAATTCTCCTGAGCATGCCTCAAAACTAATTGTGACCAAGGCTGGAAGAATGAAAGGCTTTGGAAGCCGTGGAGGCACATAGCTGTAAAAACTGCATGAGGAAATCCAGTATTTTTCAGCCAAAAAAGACAGCTTTAGGCTATAGGGATTTATCCTATTTGGGGCTTTACCGTGAGCTGGCGCTGCAGATGATTGCAGTGTCTCTGGGAAATGAGCACCAACATTTTGAGTTGTGGAGGCTTGTGTGGCACCTCAGGGACTGGAAATTTTTGCAGAGAGCTTGCACACAACTGTGATTCTAATGGAAATTTCCATGTGCTGAAAAGGCTTCCACAAATCTTAGTTGATAAACCAGCTCAACTATTAGGAGTTATGGATGATGCACCACTTCTTGTTGATATATGCTCCCTTTGGAAAAATAATTAGAAGTACTGAAGTAACAGGACGACTGCTTGGGATTCATTTTTGAAATTCATCATGAACTGATTTTCCTTGTGCCATCCTCTGAACACATCTGTGTCAACACATCTGAACCTTCTTCAGTGATGTAAATGTAAAACTGCTGCAGGTGTCAAAATAGTATTGTAATATTTTGACGCAGAGTACTGTGATGGCTCAAAACATTGGGATATAAGCATCAGGATTTAACAAAGTGTTGTGAGTCACAAAGGGTTTCTTAGTCATTGGATATAGTCAGTGAATATATAAATTGAACAATAAAAATAAACTCAGCTTCCAAATGGCCTCTAGCTGTCTGGTCTGCTGTGCTCAAAGCCATGCTGACTCTGGAGACTGCGTGCTTTGCGGCCCTACATGGCTTTAGTGTTTGACCAAGTTTTCTTCTATTTTCTCCATCTAGACAATTACCAAGGCTGTACTTGCCTGTAAACATGTGAGGCCCTGCAGTCTATCCTTAGCTCTGACTGCAGTGATCTCAGTGTTGTGGTATTTTTCCTTTTTGCATAAACCAGGGCGTCGAGGCTAAATTGTGCACTTAGGTTTAGCATAAATGAGCAGGATAAACACCTCTGCTCTGAGCATCCAGCTATTGGAAAGACAGAAATTGGGCAGATTGCTTTTGTGAAACTTGTAATATCAACTATTTATTCCACTGCAAGCTTGTCTATTTAAGTTTATAGTCAAAATTGCTCTATTTATGCACAATTTATTTCAATGAAAAGAATTGAATTTAATATCTTGAAATATATATGAATAGAGGTAAATTTTATACCTTTTGCAGTCAGGCAACATTTGTACCCGGCATGACAGTATATCAGATGCATCAGTTTCCTCGTTTCCTGGCAAGTTATGAAGAAACAGCTCAAGAAGTGTTGGCAGCTGGCATAGCCTTTTAGGTCTAGGTAGCTGGGAGTACTCTGCCTGCTTTCTTTAGTTCTTGCCAGGGAAAAAAATGAAGATTTGGAGCTGAATCTGCTCTGTTTTGATTTAAGTTCCCTGGTTTCTGCTGAGGGAGCAGAATCTCCTCATTGTTGTAAGGCTGCAGCCTCAAGGACCTGAAAGTCTGAGGCTTTAACGTTTGGTTCTCCTTCAAATATCAAATATAAGCCTCCTGGTGTGCCTGCCTGTGACATACCAATTATCTATATTAACGTAGCCATGCAGCCTCAGAACTTGTTGGATGTCATCACTAACAAAAGCCAAGCAGAGATGAGGTGACGGGAGTCTGTTCAGGAGATTTCTGCTGTGCAGCTCTTGGGCAGTCCTGCATCTCACTTTTCATTCCCCTCTGCTTAGGGCAGCAGCCCTTAAGTGGCAGGTTCAAAGTCATTTTCCCTCAGCCAAGTGCTGCTTTTGTGGTGACAGGTGAGAGTGAGGAAATACACCTTCATTGCTGTGTTAGAAAATTATTTACTTTTGTGTGTTATGGACTCTTATTTCGAAATGGGCTTAGCAAAAAGGATCAGAAAATGCAAGAAACAGGATGATACACTCTTTGGTATCTCTTGTCTCTTTAAGGCTTCAGGGAATTGAGATGGGATAATAAAAGCTTCAAGTTGTTTATATTGCTTCCAGAGGAATTGTTTTGCCTGGCCGGAAAGGCTATAATTTAAAGGTCTCCTTTGTGGTCCTGGCTATTTAATCTATAATGTATATTTTCTCTGCCTCCCAAGGAGTCTTTGCACATACTCAGATGTGTGTATCCAGTGTCTCGATTCACCTTTAAATTGAAAGGTAAACCTTCTATTTTAAAATTTAGCTTTTAATTGATATTTCAGGCATTTTCTTTCTTGGAAAAGGAACAAATTTTTTTTTCATTTTCTTGCAAAAGAAATTACTGTTTTTTATGGGGAATTATTTTTAGTAAGATTATTAGTGACAAATTAGTTTGTGGCATTTTGAAGCCCATTTTTTTTTGCATTGACTTACCAAATGGGTGTCTTTCATTCTAAAACCGTTTCAGGATACTGATGAACGGACTATGCATTACAACATACTTAAATTGGTCCCATTCATGGCAGGAATGCCAAGGCCCTGTGGATTTGTCTGGTGTGTGTAATTCAAGCCTGAATAATGTCCAAGAAGGGTGTAGAAACCTCAAAAAGTTGTTGTCATTATTGAGTTAGCCATTTCTGAACTTTTGAGGTCTTTCCAGGCCTTCACTAGGGTTTGTTCAGCACAGAAGATGGGGGAAGAAGGTTGAGGCTATAAATATAGATAAGGACTGATTAGAGGGAGGGACTGGGAGAGAGGCTCCTCAGCACGTGTTTACGATACAGATCTGTGACAGTGGTAGCTGAGGAGACTCAGCAACTATTTCCCAAAAGCATGAACTGCTATTAAGGTTCAGAAGCCTAAGATTTGTCTTTGTTGGCAAAGTTTCCAAATGTTTAGATGGATGTAGAGCTATGCTTTGCTTACAGAACTGCATTTAGTGACAGCAAATGCTTAAATCTTAGTGTTCCCGGTGTCTCTTTTCTCTCCCTTTTTTTTAACACTTCTACTCCCGCACAAACTCCTGTGCTTTTTGTATATGTTAGTGATTATTTTTCTATACAATTTTTATGGTAATCTCTTGAAAGTTGCTTGGCAACTACTAATTCTCATTTAGGAGGAGCTTGCATACAAAAATCCTGGGCTTTAAAGTGTTTACAACAATCTTAGAACAGAGTTGCATCCAGAAAGAATCCTGCCTTTCATACCATGAGACTTCTTCTTAGAAAGGTTCTCTTGTGAGGATTCACATGAGCCCAGCAACTGCTGACCAAGTTAGTTCTTGCAAAGACAAAGATGTGTTTTCAGTGTTTACAATGATTACAATTGAATAGAAGGGGTCGGTGAGACGCCACGCACAGTGCAGGGAGTGCTGGATTTCTGCTCTCTCACTCTCCAGCCCTGTGGCACAAGGAAATTATTGGGATTTGCCCAGTATAGCCATGGCTCCAGCTTTTCTTCAGTAGGAGCTTTGTTAGCTGCTGGGTAGAGACTATGCCCTGACTCTGGCTTCATTCCAACCTACTGCCGAACCATTCCTCCCCGTGAATGGCTCTTATGCTGTGTTCCCATAAGAACAAGAAATGCTATTTCCTGCTTGTTTTAATAGTGAAGGATTTAATATTAATTCAATCTTGACATTGAAAGAGCATAATTTCAGTTTCCCTGGTGGAGGTAGGAGGTGTTGGTACCTCAGTGGTCTGTCCTTGTTTACGTCCCTCCCTCCCTACAGTTGGTCTTTCACCTGAGTTGGTGATACCTGCATAGCTCAGCAGTGGTGTTTGCCTGCGGGAGATCAATAATGGGACATCACACAAGATCAATATGATCAAGTGAAGCCGTTTATTGCAAAGCACAGTGTCTTATTATACCCTTTTGTCTAAATGCATGCACTTACATTAATATAACTATTGGCTATCTGTTCTAGTTCACGCGTCCTCCCCACAAGTTGATTGGAGGTAGTACTGCTGATTACGTGAACTCCACCAGTAGTGCTAACAAGACTTCTTTCTTCTGCATCCAGAAGTTAATTATCTTTTTGGCATATTTCTTCTTTCGTGTCCTTCATGGTTTCCTCCTGTCCTTGGCACCAAGGCTATTCGCCTATGTAAGCTGGATTGCTCACATGTTCTCTTTCCCTAAGAAATTCCTCCACATTTGCCCACTCTATATACTGATTAATTGTGTCATCTTATGGTTTCTGTAATTCTCAACTTGTGCTTCTATAACTTGTAGCCGACTCTGTCATGTTTAAAACTGTTTTGAAAACTCCTTGGGGCACTATGAAAACACCTATAATTAATCATGTCAGGCAGGGGTGTGTGTTCAGTAGATAAATGACAACATTGGCTTTGCTTGGCACTCCTGGGGTTGTCATGGTCTGTGAAACTGCATTTATCAGAGGGTTACAGTAAAGAATAAGGGGGATTTCCAAAGCAGTCTCCAGATTGTGGAGTTGCTTATACCCACCCCTCTTCTGAAGTTTCTAAGGACATCAAGGCTCTGCAGTTGTCACTTGGCACCTTTCAGAAGTGCTGTCTGCACTCCAAAACAGCCAGCTGAGGGATTTACCTGTGATCTGTGGCCTTTGTAGCCTTAATTTCCTGGCTGCTGCAGTGCAATCCATAGGATGCACAGCTCTCACAGTTACTGTTTGTGTTGGCTCTGTTGAAAGTGCACACGTAGCTGATGCTGGAGAGCTGTGATAGTTCTCTCCCAGGAACACCAACAGCTGTTAAAAACGAAGCCCCTGAAAGTACAGGCTGTGTTAGGAATATACTAATGCCTGGATCTCAGAGGAATTTGGGCTCTAATAACCCTTTGAACTTAACTGGACTGGGCATCTACCTAAATATCTTCATGATATGGGCCTTAAGCCCATAGGACATTGTAGTCCTGCAGTGCATGTGGTCTTGGGAACATCATTCAGCTTTGAGAGGAGCTTTTCTCCTGTAGATTTAATTAAACCAAATAATGTTTTATTCTTGTAAGAGACTTTTTTTTCCCCCTGAAGGAGAAAGAATTTAAAGCCTTTAGCAGTGCTAAGCACAGAGTTAGAAGTATCAAAGGAGATAGATAAGGATAGATGGTTTCTTTGACAGTTTTGTCTCCCTGCTGTGCCAAGTGACAGCCAACATCTTATTTTAGAGGAAAGCTTTCCATGCTGAAAGTGGTGCCACAGAAATTCTTTCCTCTAGCCTCATACAAATGCAGCTGATCCTGGTGATGCATCATGCTGATGGCAATTTAAAGTATTGTGCATCCTAAGGTAGTGGGATTCAGTCAAGGGCCATCATAACCAAGTGGGGCCAATGGGAAAAGTTAGATTCACTTTTAGAAGAGCATAAAGCACCCTTAATGAAATTAATTCTCTGGTCTCATCTGGCTGTGTATCTGGAAAAACTGCTAAATTCAGCATTTAGTCATGGGAGAGTAAATTATTCTAATTTTATTTATTGATTAAAGTAATGCTAGGTTAAACTAATATAAATTTTTGCACTGTTCAGCATTGATGCAGCATTTTGCAAAACACAGATAAATATGTTGATGTCTTCAGAAAATCTGAGAGATCAATCTTTAGACTTTTTTACAGAGCTTGCCAAATTAATTAGTGCGGTCATAAAAAATGTTTGCAGAGGCACTTTTCATTAGGACTATCAATGAGAGGTTTAAGGCTATAAAATGACACTTACTCCATCATCTGTCATTTGATGTTTTTCACAAAGAGTGCAGTGTATGTAAAGAAGGATTCTGTGTGTAACTACACAATGTATGTTTTGCAGTAGGTAGTTTTTGCTGGTGGACAATTAGAAAAGTCCATGGTTGAGTACCCTGATTGAGATCCTAAGAGAGAAATCGAGGGGTTTATGGAACAACTTTTCCCCATGTCAAAAGCTCTCCAGCTGGTTTGAATAAAGAAGCATCAATATGTGTTCTCATAATGAAAGTTTGATGCAAACTAATTGGTTCTGTGTGCTTGTGTTTCCACTTCATTTTCCAAGATGATGTAAAGAATCTTGAATGTTAAATGGAGAGAGCAGTTTGGTCACAGTTTTGGAGTGACAGGTACATTCTGAAAATCACGCTTTTGTTGTTGAATGGGCTTTGCTAAGTGGAAACGTTTCTTTACTTGCTTGGATAACGATTTATGAATACATGGAAAATTGGAGGAAACCCCCCAAACACAAAACTGACCAGCAAACCCCGAAACTTTAGGAATTTTTAATGCCTGTATCTTTTCCAGTCTGATAGAAAGCAGAAGGGAAATAAAGAGGGCAATGACCACGGAGTAGGATGCCAGTGTGGGAACACAACTGCAGACTTCGCTTTGCCAGGGTTCCATTCTCTTCTGCCTACAGACCTCGTGACTCCTTAAGCATTGAGTTTCTTTTGGCTTGTCAACCTGAAGTGTTATATTGAATTATTGGACAGACAAATCAAAGGTGTGATGATATAGTAACACCAGAGTTAAAACTCAGTGCATAGCAAAGGAAGTAAATCATGCTAATTGGTACTATTAGTAGTGGTAATTAATTGATAAATAAAGCATTATCATTACTATTTTAGTACTATACGAAAATATGAAATATGTAATATATAAAGTAAATATTAATATATAATTTTTAATAGTACACATTCATTAAAATAGTATACATTTTCCTTGGTACATTAGTGATAAATCTGACTGAATTTGCTGAGGACTTTTTCTTGGATTTGAAGGAGTTGTCACCTTCCTAACTCCTATGTTTTACTTCCCGTAAAACTGAAAGTCAGATTTTTCAGTCTAGGATTTAGATCTGCCAACATGTTTCTTTTAAGATTAAAAATAATAATTTTAAAGAAAGGAATAAAAGACTGGGCTGCAGTTCCCTGAATTGTCTTCACTAGAGCTGTGCTCCCCAGGGCCCTGTGGCGGGGGGCAGGATGGGGCTGTGCCAGCCTGGGCAGCAGCTGCAGTCCGGGTGGGCTCTGCTCTCCCTGGTAGCTGCTTTGCAGTCCGAGCACTGCCCTGTGCAGCTCACACCTGTGCATTTGGAATGGAAACACCTGGCTCATGAGGAGTGGTAGGAGCGATGCAGGGCTCCCTCAGGTTTAATTGTGAACCTGTTTGGTTTTTAACTCGATCTGTTAGGCAGCCTGGCTCACCTGGGAGCGGGCTCATCCAGCCAGGCTGGCACAATGAATTCTGAGAGGAGACAGTTCTCCATGGATTTGTGACAAGCCCTGCACCTCCGGCTGAGCCCCTCCATAATCACTGCCATCTAATCAGTGCTGCTTTTCTAATCGAGAAACAAAGGTTTCCTGTTTGCTGAAAAATTAGCAATTCCAGCCAGGCATTTTATTTTAACCTACAAGGAACAGATAACAGCATGTGGCAGGTTTTGGTCAGACAAAAGCAATCTCAGAATTTATTGTGTGGTGTGGGTCCTCATTGGAGCTGTTCCTAAGGTGGATGTCTTTAGCTAAACCTTCTCCTATGCAATGTGCTTCCCCCAAAAACTCAAATGGCTTTAAACTCTATTCTAATGAGTAGAGATTTTAAAAAATGTGTTCAGCAGCAAAAATTGGAAACTTTTCACAGAGAGGACAGAAAGAGGAAAGGTTTATATGGTAACTTCCCAGGAATCACTTTTCTGAGATGTGATTACTCTGTCTGCTTTGCTTTCCTTCAACAGGATAATTACAGACGTGTTGGGATAAACTCCTCTATGTTTAGGAATCATTGAAACACTGTAATGCTATGTTTATGGAAAACCTGTGAATTAGCTGTGAGCACTACAGAAATCATCAGTGTGGCTCAGCACACATGGGGTTCAACACCCACAAACAGGCGTTTCTTGCTGAAAATGACATTTTTGTTTGTCTCAAATGCACTATGGGTCACTTGGGAGCTATGTCTCTCTTCCACTTCTAATTAAAACAACTCATTTAAAACAGGAGGAATTTAATTTTCTCTTAATTATTTGTAAAAAGCCCAAAAGTGATTTCTGTCACAGCCTTTTAATGACAGAAGAAAACACCTTCCACAAAACATTAAAGCTTTTCATCCAAGAAGGCATTATGCCAGGAGATTTCTAAATGAGTCCTTCACAGATCTGGAAATTAAGGTTTCACCTTTTTAAAACCCTTATGAAAGAGGTTTGCACCCTTTTTGTTACAAGGAAATGGACACTTGCTTTCTTTTAGCAAAAATGAGTGTTTCCTATTCCTGGGTATCAAACAGCTGAGCACCCAGGTACTACAAGGCTTTAAATTTAAATTCAGAATGTCAGAATATTCTAATATGAGATTTGTCACGTATGGAAAACAGGGCATGCCGGATCTGCATAGATGAAGAGAAAGTGTTAAGTTTGTGGGTTTTGGTTTTTTGTTTACCACTTTGCAAGGTTTCATATATGTTGGTAAAAAACTGAAAAAAAAAGGGTTATATGTAGTTTCATTTCATAAATGAACCATAATATGCTATTTCCTCTTCAAGAAACCCTAGAATGTGCTTGGGTTGTGTTTGGAAGTTCTTATGGCCATATGCTAGTTCAGGTATCATCTTGTCATTAAACTCCAGTAGTCCCCACCCTCACCCCCTCCTGATGACAGTACCTGGGTTTTTGTATCATTTTTTCCTAAGCCAGGTTTGAATAGTTGAACACCTCTGAGACTGTTAATGGTGATGAATGTGATATACTGATCCTAAGAAAAAGACCTCTTGTGTTTTGGAGAAACATATTCCTAACGTGATAACGACTCTACTGGGATCCTTCATAGATCTAGAAATAAAGTTGTTTAGGTTAAAATGGTATGGGAAAAAGCTTCTGTAATTTGTCACAGATATTAAGTTGGGTATTTGCTTTCCTTTCATTATGATTGCAGGTTTTACAGCCATTGGATGCTGACCAGCTGGAGCATCATTTGAGATTTTGGATCAGGCCTTTACTGTTTTGGGATTTTGCTTCTGAAAAACTACTTGAAATATTATTCTAGAAATTGATGAAGTCTAAAGGGAAGAACATCCCTGCAATCTCTGTAATGCTTGATCTGCATGATGTGTTATGAAATTTGCTACTCCTTTCTGTAGTATTTCATTAGTCTGCTGGTGTATAAGTGTAGTAAAGCTAAGTTAAATTTCTGTGGGTACACAGAGTATTACTGACATGAAAGACAAGCATGAAAGCGCTGTGGAAGAATTGTAGCCTGAAGAAAATTTCAGCCAGTCCACCTTCATTAACTTTAAATGGCCTTGGCAAGTCTGAGGTGCAATCCAGAGAGAAACTTTGAAGGCAGGAGCACTGCAGGAAGGGAATTGGGATGTGGAGTTGTGACCTGGGTTGGAGAGGGAATACACACAGAGCTCAGAACATGGCCTGGGTTCTGAACAAAACAAGCAGCAAAATGCTTTATCCCTGCTTACCTTCACTACAAGTCTTCAAAACTTTCATCCAGATTAGTGTCATTATTCCAGTGCTTAATTTGTCTGATGGGTAAATTACAGGTAATGTTCTTCTGGTCGTAACTGAACTAGAAATCACTGTTCTTACCCTCTTCTGGAAAATAACTTAAATACTTCTGGCAGTATAAAACTTGATTAAAATAAAGTTGGATACTTCAGCTTTTAATGACTAAAGTAGTAAATGTCTTTATTTCTGTAGTGGTTGCATAGTTTCTTCAAATTACTCATCAACTCTTAAACCATCACTGTGTATGAAGTGAGTGTGCCAGGAGGAATATGTTGTTGCTGTGTATAGATAAACATGCAGGTATTCTGGGGTATCAGTTTGGTGGGATTCTTACTGTGTATTGTATCAATTATAAATGCTATTCATGTGTTTTATATGCACTAGGTGTATTATGTAACAGAGTCCACAGATTTGTTCTAAATGAGGTTTTTATTACGTGGCCTCCAAATGTTGGATGGAAGCTAGGAATGTATAATGATGTGTCTTGGAAAAGACAAAGTATCTGCAGGGAACTGAACAGCTTTATGATCTTTTGGAATGTAGGACTTGGTTGCTGAATGGATTATTCCAGAGGTTCTTGTAGCTGCAGTTGTTATTTTTAATCCTGTAACTTCAGTCAGCTGTGTCACTCACAACACTCAGACTGCTGAGTTCTGGAGAGCGTGCTGTTATGCAAGAGCGGAGCATGCTAATCGTGCATCATGAACTGTCATGACATCATGTGTGGAACGTGTATGCATCTTGTCGTCTGTTTTGATGGAAATTACATTTGTTATTCTTTTGGTTTATTCCCTTGATGTAGTTTTACTCAGCATGTTCAGTTGATTGCACTGAGTAATTGGTTGCATCGTTAGTATTTGGTTTGAAATGTCCAGGTTTTCATATTTTTTCTGCAAAGGCATACAAAGAAAACCCCAACCAAACAACCAAAAGCAAAAGCAAAAACAAAACAACAAGGTGCTTTTGATGCTAGTCTGCAAAGCCAAGTGAGAAATACGGAGGGATGGTCAGGGAGCTGTGTCGTCTTCTCATGTAGCAACATTGCTCGGACTGCTTGTTCAAAATATGGAAACGTAATGTCATATTTTTATGCTAGGCAGGAAAACCAAAGATGAAATAATTTATAATTAATTTATTAGTTTTTTCTGATTTGGACAGGAATTCATCCTAAGCGTTGAAGCCCTTGGTGAGGGTAAGAAGAGGTCTGAGTGTAACATGTTAAGAAACTGTGGAAATGTTTAAAAACTTGGGGAAATGACCTCATATTCATTCATATGAAAGCATGGGCTTCATAATGTACTGTTGTGGTTTTAGTAGAGGGGAGGGGGCCATAAAGATGGCTCCTGTGAGAAGTTTCTGGAATTCTTCACTATTTCCAGCAGAGCCAATCTCTGATGGCTCTGAAGATGATGGACTTGCCACTGGCCATGTTTGGGCCAGTGAGAAAGGTTGGTTATGCTTCTGTGATGACATATTTAAAGAAAAATCAAAACAAAATGCACACGCAGCTGCTTTAGTTAGAGAAAGAAGAGGATGTGAGAACATGTGAAGGAAAACAACATGGAGACACCAAAGTCAATAAAGAAAGAGGGAGAGGAGGTGCCCCAGGCTCTGGAGCTGAGATTCCTCTGCAGGCCGTGGTGAGCCCATGGTGAGGCGGGGTGTCCCCCCTGCAGTCCATGGGGGGTCCATGAGGGATGCAGAGCCACCTGCAGTCTGTGGGTGAGGTGCCAACATTGGAGCGGGGAGATGTCGGAAGCCGCGGCAGCCATGGATGCCAGAAGAAGCCACAGGAGCCGTAAATGCCAGGAGAAGCCGTAGCAAGTGCAGCCCAGTGAGAGACAGAGACTGAGATAAAAGTCCCGCAGTTTATGGAGGAGGTGACCACGCTGGAGCGGGTGGATGTCAGAGGAATCTACAGTCCAAGTAGGAGACCCAGTTGGAGAGAGAGGGGCCCCCTGCTCCCATGCTGGAGCAGTTTGTCCTTGGAAGACTGCATTCCATGGACAAGAAAAACCACGCCACAGAGGTTCACAGAGAACTGTCTTTTGTGGGAGGGACCCCACAGCAAAAGCAGAAGAAAAAACTCGTCTCCCTAAGCAGAGAAAGAAGATCTTAGAAACGGCCTGACCTGAACCCCCACACCTGCCCCCCTTGCACTGTTGGTGGGAGGGAGAGAGGGGTGGGGAGTGAAAAGAAGGGTGTTTTTTAAAGGTTTAGTTTATTTCTCATATCCTCCTTCTAACTCAGGTAGTAATAAATTTTCACTTTGCAACTTTAAGCTGAGCCTGGTTTGTCCTTGGAGCGTTTTCTCCCAGTTCCTTAACTCATAGACCTCTGAGTTAATTCCCTCGGGTTTTTTTTTTCTCCCTCTCCTTCCCTCCTCTGCCCAGCTGTGGCAGGGGAGGGAACGAGTGAGCGGCTGCTGTAGGTGCCTGGCACTTAACCAAGATCAAAACCATGACATGTACCTGTGTGCATTTGGCAATTTTCTGAAAGATGCTGAAAAGGTGACAAATCTCTCTCAAATTCCCTGATAGCAGTGTTAGCAATCAGGCCCAATCTGTGTCTCTTCTGCTTGTGTGTTGAAAAAATGATATTATTAGCATTGTCTTGTCAAATTCTTCCCCTCATATTGGAATTTATAAGAACAAGTTCATGAGAGTATCCCTTATGCATCCATTTAAATTTCCAAAGGCACCAAGATATGTACAAATATCATTGCTCACCTGAGCTGATTTTGATTTGGGAGTCTCATTTTCAAGTAATAATTTGAGTCCTTCCTTGTGAAGAAGCAATACTTTCCCATATATGCTAATTTCTGCCATGGCCCCAAGCATCTGTATATTACTTTAATTATGTTATGTTTATTTATACCGAATTCTGTGCTTTGTGTTGAATTTTGCTCATGAATACTTCATAAAATCTGTTCTTTCTCAGAGGTTTAGGTGAAGCTGTAAAAAATAACAATTTTTCATAGAGAAAACAAATGTGATATTGTAACTGATCACCACAAGCTGTTTGATATTTTCATAGGGAGCAAGAGAATGTTAGTATGTCTTGTTTCTATGGAGTGACTGTATAATAATAAATTTAACTCCTTAATGAGATTGGTTGGGCAAAAAATTACAAGGAAAATGTGCTTCTTAATCTTCTGGAGGGGGATGAAACTGTGCAGAAGTCTTTTGGTGTATATAATTCTACACATATAGTGTAGAATTTAGTATGTAGAACATAGTTTATTTTACAGGCTTGAATTTTTTATCAAATGTCAATAGAATTTACAATTTTTTCAGCTTTAATTTTTATTCCACAACCAGATTGTGTTATCAATTGAGATGCTAAGTTATATCCTGTATTTTAAAGTTATATCCTGTATTATGGGCATGAATAGCAACACATTGTCATCCATATGTAGTGGTAAAACCACTTTTAGGCCAGACTTAGGATCACTTGAAAGAGATTCAAAACTGTTTCTGTATGGATGTGTTTAAGACATTTCGTGAGGTGTGGCACTGTGACATGATTTGTGCTAAACTCTTCTACCTGTTGTTGGGGATGAGTAAATCTTCCAAGAGGGGAGATTTCCAAGGATATACATTATTCTGTCTCACTCCAAGGCTCACTCCTTATTACAAAGGAAACCTGTTATTGCTTGGAAAGTGAGAGCTATTGAAATGTAGCTTTTGTGAAAATACCTTTTTATGATACAGTCATTTTGCAAATGCAGTCTGAAGTGACAGACATTAGTGCTGGCTAAGCTACATTATGGAGAGTAATGGACAATTATTGCTGTACTTGAGTGAGTTAAACTTTTATTGGCCCTCGATAATTTTATTTTAAATCATGTTATTCTTAGTATTTGTTTAATAATAAGGGTGATTGGCTTGAAGAAATGGGGTTTTGTAAATGGCATTCCTTAACTGTTTGTGATTTGTGTCCAGTCACCTGTCACATTGCATTACTTCTGCTCTGTGCTTTTCTATATTTTCTGAAAGAGAGCACGAATTCAAATGACAGGACTTCCTGTTTGTGTTTTCAAATGAAAGTGTTTCATTTAGAATTGAAGAAGACTTCCATGTTTAATACTTCTATTGAAAACCAGTCTTGTCCAAATTTTTACTAATAATAATCCACAACTTATGAAAGGAAATATTTGCTGATACCCGTGAGGGAGTTAATTTGTTTTGCACTGTTCATTTCCAACATGCTGAATGTTTATATTTGTCTCTGTGCCAGCTCTGGACAGCAGAACTGGTGTAAGATGTGTTGGAAAGAGCTGAGCTGTCACCAGAAATGGCTTTTAGAGGCTGTGTTCAGATGAAATTTTAACTCATGGGACACCTGGTGAGATGCCAGTGGGGGCTCACCTGACCCCTCCTCTCTTATGGTGCTCTCTAACATCTGCCCTCTTGTCCAGGCTGTAATGGGGAACTGCTCCCTTTTCCCTGGGTGGAATTTTGCTCCTCACCTCCACTCTTGTTATCCAAGATCCTTTGGGATCAGGGATTCTGAACTCCTTGCCAGTGATGTTGAAGCCTGTGCAAGGCAGGCTGAGTGAGCAGATCCCTGCTGTGGGATGTTGGCCCACCTCGTGCAGCACAGGTTTGGTAACATGAACATGGTCATTTTTCTGTGCGTGGTTGATGGAGATGATTCTGTTCTGAGTGCCCTGCTCCTGACCTGATCTTCAGGAACTGAATTTACTCCTGTAGTGAGGCAGGATCAGAACGGAGCTTTCCTCTACCTGAGCATGTTCCTGCTGCTTTCTCTGAGGCTTTGAATGGCCTGACAGACTGGTGCCATGTAGCACCAAATGTCTGTCCAGCAGGAGGAACGGCAGGCAGCTCTCGTGGGATTATCCAGGTATCCATCTCCTGAAGAGCTTCATGTGGGCGAGCAGTTCATCTTTCTGTGGAATGGAGCATGTCAAGGAATGTGGCGAAGGTTTGATGTTGGGGAGGCTGGAATAGGGAAAACATATAAATATGATTACCTAGCAAAAACTGTAGGTGAGATTGAAATGAAGACAAGCTTTGAGTTACCCAACCTCAGTTACTGAAAAACTTGAGGACAATGGTATAGCCAGCTGGAGGTAATCCCCATTTGATTGAACAATGCCTTCAGCTTGCAAGCAGGTCCAAGGGTCAGAGAAGACCCTGCAAACCCATCAGAGGGTCCAAAAGGCAACTTTTAGAGTTTAAAGTGTAACGCCATAGGCTAATGCAATGATTCTTATAGGCTATAGGCAAATGTTGTAAGATTTGTAGCTTAGTCTAGATTGGTCAATGGAAATCAGAATATTCAACACAGAAGATGATTTATTGTATTGTAAACGCTCATTCTGGTCATTCTATTCTGCTCTGCTCTTCCCATTCTGCTCTGCTCTTTCCATTCTGCTCTGCTCTCTTCAGTCTATCCTTCTCTTCTCCCTCACTTCTCTGGCCTGCTTGGAGCTGCGCCGTGCAGCTCCCAGTAAGCCTTTCTTTCCCCACGCCTTCAGCAATAAACCTCATGTTCTAAAACCTAAACATAGAGATCTCCATTTGTCCCAACCGTCCAATGGACACCCTGAACCCTACAGTTTACGTCTCACTTTTCTTTCCCAAGTTTCAATACATACGGTACAGAAAGACTGCCTTATTTAGTAGGGATTTGAAAAATCAACATTTTTCTCCCTAAAATGAGCTGTATCTGCCCCTGAACACAAGACAATCCCTGTTTGCTCCAGAAGACTATCTTCCTTGCAGAAAAGGTGGAGATTTGGTATAGCTTAATTATTTGGGGTTTTTTAATTATCTGTTAATGTAACACGAGGTATTATTATCTGACAAACTTGAAATCACGTTGCTTATGTACAGAGAATTACAAGTCATTGAGAGGAGGGTCAGAACTGCCTAGGGAGAGCTGTGCAGTGAAGTCTTCCCCTGTTTTTCCACAGTTCACCTACATTTCAGGAGTTCTTGTGGAATACATTGAATTACATTGCAAGGAATCAGGTCATAGCTTTTATCTTTTTCTTCCTGGTAGTACATCACAGTAAGTCGTTGTGATGATCAATCCTAAATTACTTAATGACACATTTAACAATAGTGACATAATACACCTGCTGTGCATGTCAGGTATCAGATGGAAATGGCTTCAATGCCACTTTCAAGTCAGTCATTTTCAGGCTGGATTTTGGACACCAGAAGGTCCGCAGGTTATTTCTAAAGGACCTGCAAAAGAAGATCAGTCTTTGTACTCTATGAACTTAACATTTCTGTTCTGGGGACACAGAGGCAAATCCAGCTAGAGCAGTGTAAGGGGCAGCACATTCCCTTGTGCCTGTGACACTGAAATCTAACTGCGATTGCAACATTCTGAAGGAGCTGTGTTACATAAGGTCCCTGAAATGTAACAGTGCTCATCTTTTGTGTGGAACTGAAAGCATTTAACAACCTGTAAGAACAGGTGTTTGTTTGTCATCCTACACAAAAGGGTTTTTTTTTCAAAGGAATCCACAGGATTGGCATCTAAATTCCTTTGTTCTGTTAATGAAAATGAACAAGAACTCCCACTTTGCGAGAAACTATTTCAGTTAACTGAGCATGAAACTCTTTTTTGAGGACACACAGAGTAGCAAAAATAAAGTGGGCATGGATGAACTCTGTCATCTGTGCAGATGCTCCCTTCTGCATAAGCAAACCCATCCTTGAAGACTTTAGAGCACCCTGAGCTCCCCCTGAACTTAAATGTGATGGCATTTGCAATTTAGTTGCATTATGGATACTTGAAAAAATCTAACTGTTGTAGCATATACTAAGATTCGCTACAAATCTCTCTTTGTTTCACGCCTAGGTTAGAAAACCTCAAAAGTATAATTTTGCATTTTCATAGGAATCTATGGAAGTCATTGATTTGTTTGGTGTTGTACCTATCTAGGAAAATGCTACATCCTTTGTGTTGTCAAATGCAACTAATAAAAATTTCTGGCCTTAAAACCATCAACCCATATAATAAGGTTTGTTACTTACTTGTGTTTAGTACAAGGATTGTGATGTTTCTCTCTTCAAAGATATTGTGCAGGTTAAGGAAGGTGTCTTCAGTCCTCTTCACATTGTACAAACATGGATTTTTTATAGCTGGAAATGAGATACTCAGTTTGCTGTAGCACTGCAGCATTTACTGTGTGTGGTGTGACTGTTAAATCTATAATAATTTCTAAAAGGAATTACCATGCTTGTAAGGAGATAAATAGTATTTTGAGCATTTCCTTTCCTGATGTTATGTTTTCCCTCAGATATTTACTGTAAATCAGAGCCATGCTTAAAGATATTTTGCCTCTGCATAACTAAGGAAAAGTAACAAGCTAAGGTATTTCACAGAAGAAATAGTTTTACTGCCCATGTAAAGTCTCAGTAATTTGAATGTGTGTTGGTAAAGCTTTTCTGCCTGGAATATTATTTGCTTATGGGAATAATGCTTGGCAAATCTCTTGATGTGTGATACTCTTGCAACTAAATAAGTTGGTGCATCCTTAAACAGAATGCCAAAAAGAAAATGTAGATTTAAGTCAAATGTGTGGAACAGTGTGGGTAGAGTCAGAAAAAGTAGGTGCATAGAGTTTTTTGTCTGCACATTTCTGTTCCATTACCTCACCCTCCATCACAGAATGCAGTGAATGCTTAGGGCCTTATCTGGGTTGCACAGTGATGGGGGAAACTTATATGTGCCTGCTGCTGAATTCCACAGTGTTCCTGTGCTCCTTCTGGTGTGGATGCAGTACTCTGAGCACTGGAGCCCTTGCAACTGCTCTAACACAAATGTGGTTTGTTTTGTGATAATTCAAAGGCTCTGCACTGAGTACCACTGAAATCCCATTCATTGTTGGCATATTTTGTGCTACCTTCTTATCACTAGGATTAATTCTGGGATAAGCAGTTAGTCGCCCTCTCCTCTTGAGCTGGGATCAATGTGTAAGAATGGATTTAGATCACATATCAGAAATTTTGTAACTGAACTTGCCTCTGACCTGCTGCTCTTCAATGTACAGTGTAAAAGGGTATTCATTTCTGGATTGGTAGGCTGCTCCCTCACTCTGAGAGGGCGTGTAATACTTATTAGCATAACAAAGAGCAACTGCAGCTTTGCCCAGGGGCCAAAGACAGTGCCTAAAGAGGAGAATAGAAAGGATAAGCATAAACGGAATTTCCCTCGAGTACAGCCCCTTCTTCAGATGCACTGGTGGTGCCTCAGAGCAGAGAAGCATGCTGAGTACTGTGAGACACTTCCTCCTAGAAGAATTTAAAAGCAGGGTATGTGCTTGGGGTGAGTTACAGGGGTTTTGTCACTCTGCCTTCCCAAGGCAGGTGAGTCAGGTTTGCACCTCTGCTTGTTTAGCACCCAAACCACCTGGGGAGCCAAAATGCCTGTCTTCTGAAGAGATCAAGAGTCTTCAATCTCTTCTCTTCCTCTGATACTTAAATTAATCCTACAAATTTCTGTTGCCATGGAAAGCTGCTTGGAATGGCTCCCTTGAACTCTGCTCAGCCTCCCTCTTAAAAAATTCCCTTCCCATCTGTTTGCCCTCCCCAGCTTGTCTCTGGCTGTTGGGTTTCTCTCTTTGGTCCAGTGCTGCTGCAGCAGGTTCAGAGGTGCTAGTCCAAGGCTTCTGGCTCATCAAGGAAAAGCACATAGTTACGAGCACACAGTAGAAAATTAAATTTGCTTTCTATTTCTTTTATTTGCCTAATGTTTTAGACTCACCATTTGGTGAAAGGGGGTGGAGGAGGAAGTTGTTTGTTACCTTCATTTTTACTTGTTAAGTGGAGATGTATGGAAATGACTTTTGGTTTTTTGGTTTCTCATCCTCAACATAAGTGAGAAGTGTTTTAGCATTCAGTTGAGGCCAAATGTTTTCAGATAAGGATATGATGTCTCAATGCATTTTTATTGATATTCAATTATGCTTATCTTTCTGTATTGTATGACATTTATGCACACATGCAGTACATACTGTAAGTGAACAACCTATTGGGATTAATTCAGCTGCTATTAGGCCATAGTATTTTTAAATGTTTCTGTGGGTAAGTAAGGTTTTGATTCTGTTTACAGGATTAATAGGGTTGGATGGTGTTGTTTTTAAAGCTCATAATGGCAAAAGCTGTAAATTTTTGTAAATTTTGTCGATGTGTGAGCTGTAAGGGGTTTGATATTGCAGGATTTTCTTGTGCAATACTTGTACTAGATAAAAGATTTGAACAGAGAATCATACCTATCCTCAACCCCTCTAAATCCTTGTTCTAAGCAACTTTTCCTGTAGGTTAGGGTATACAATACATATGAAAATGACACTGTAAAGCCGTATAATTATGCAAAATGCTTAGTGTGTTGCATAGCACATAGCTGGAATGAAAATTTGTTCCAGGGAAGAATTGTTGCATAGCATTGATCCTTGAAAGTTTCCTTAAGCTCTTCAAACACCTTACACTTTTTGATTGCACAGCAATAATATGCACACATCAAATTTTACTTAGCTAAAATATTACTGCTACATATTTTAATTTAGCAGATACCCAAGAAGATGTCAAGTAAATTGGATTCTAGCATAATCTGTGGATGGCTCACAGTAGTTTGGGTGCATGTTTAAACTTATAGCTAAGGTAGAGTGAAGTCAATATGGGCGACTGATTCTGAAAAGAAAATTAATTAGGCTGGTGCTTTAAAAAGCTGTTAATCAGACAAAATGTGACGACTGTGCTTTTTAAAGACTAATGATATAATCCCTTGGGGCAGTAACGTATGTAAGTCCTAACTATTACAATAAAATTTTATTTACTAAAAATCTAAAAAATACGAATTGACAAGCTTCACTTTTTAGTTAAAGAGAAAGATAAGGCACTGTTTCTTCATTTCATTTTGGAGTTGCTTGGAAAGTTCAGATTCTTCCTTTATGTCAGAAATCCATCTGACTGTACCAAAACCTGCCTACCTGGGACTCATTTTGAAATTAGTTAAACCCCATGTAGAGGGTTGATTTCAGGAAGCATAGCCATTATCAGCAGCATTGTTTTCAAGATTTATAATTAGACCTAGCTGTCTGCTCCAAGAAATACTGTAACTCACTAGAACCTAAATGCTTTGCTTTTATATCATTAAGTTCCCCAAATTGCCCATGAATCAGGAGAAGCTCACCCGTTATGGTCTTGTGGGAGCATATGTGGTTCAGAAAAGGGAACTAATTGATTTGATAGATAATTCTGCACAGTCACAGAGGGAAACTCGAGGAAGATGAGGTATTCCCCGTAGCGCAGGATGTTGTTTTGGTTGTAAAAAGCAGAGTATTTCTATCCTGATAGGAAACAAAGGGAACATTGGTAAATAAAGCCCCAGTGGAATATTGGAGATAGTGGGGATGGACAGTCTATACACCAAGATTTTTATTTACTTCCCAGAGAGCTCTCTGGCTGATTTGGTTGGTATCCTTCAGACATCCTATATCTTTGTGGTATTCTATTCCAAGAGATGAATTATGTGAGTTACAAGGAGCTACCAGTTCTAGGATAGGAAAATTACCTGGAGCTTTCCTTTCTTAAAATGTCTGTGTGTGTCCCTGCTGGAATTCCCGAGTCTTGGCCTTTCACTGGGCTAATTCACAAGCTCACTGATGCATTTTATTTCTGATACCTGGTGAAAAGCCTTCTATCAGCCTGATTTTTTTTTTCTTTCCGAAAATGCACCTAGGCTTTCCTCCTTCCAACAAGTGCATTTTGATAGTTTTGCAGTAAAATCATAGTTTGGGGTTGGGTTGCATCATTTCATTGTTTCTTTTTCTCAGCCAAGTAGGTAACCTGTACAGAGCAAGGCACCATCACTGTATTCTGAATCTTCTCGGGTTGCCATGGGGAGAGCTGGAACAGGACCCCATTTTTTTTTTTTCAAATGCTGTCACCAAACCTTTGTTTTGGTGTCTCAAATGTGAATTGTTGGCCGATGAATGTGCCCACATAGCAGAAAGCCAGTTACCTTCATCAGCGTTATTGGAGTAACTTCACAGCAATTGCTTTCCCTGTCGTTGTCCATGAATGGCTCATGAGCTCTGTGCAAAACTTCACCATCTTCCATAATCAGGTTATTTCACTGTAATGCCATGTGGTGTTTCATTAGACATGACACTCTATACAAAAATGTAAAGGATCAAAGCCAGGTGACTCTGCAATGATCTCCAGAAACCCCATTCTCATTCCTTTGTTTCTTTGCTGTTTTGGTACCAAAAAAAAAAAAAAAAATAGTGACAAACTTCAGCTCTTGTAACAGACCTAGATAAGCCAAATAGGTAATATAACATTAAATGGATATATTAAAAAGGTGAAAAACCGCACAAAACCTGTTATCTAGCAAAATTCTTAGGATGAAATCATGACCTGAAAACACAAAAATCTTTGTGAAATTAATTCCTGCAGACTCCCTCTGGAAATGGGAAAGAACATGCTTGATTTAAGCCAGTGCTAACCTTTCAAAATCTTGTTTCTCTGATATTTATTCCCTGAAATAATAAAAAGGGGACATGTCAGATCTTGGAAAGCCATAATGCACTCTCTTGCTTTCTACTGCCCTTTTCTAACTTCAATGTTTCTCTCCTAGAGCAAACTTTGAAAATAAAAAGTAAGGCCTCGGTTTGTCCTTTTAGTCAACCTTTATACATTTTGGGCTGTGCGTTTGCACCAGTTAAATTACAGAGTAAGAAAATTGGCACTGTTTCTCTGGCTCTGGTTTCACCATGTGTGAGCCAGAGTGGTGACAGGTCCTTGGGAAGCAAGTATTTTCTGCTTTTTGTGAGAATGAGTAAATTATTTCTACCCTTACATGTTGCTCTGCTTTGTACGAAAGTACAAAATTTTGTCTAATCTCCCCCAAATTGCTCCCATGGTGATAATGGAGGAGTTTTCTCCCTGGGCACCTTAGTGAGATGTTTGTGTTGGGAATTGTGTGTTCTGTCTCTTAATGAATAGAGGCGGAATTTAATAACTTAAGAATTCAAAAATATGCAGGGTGTCTTGGAGGGAAGGTTTTCCTTTCAGCCTTTCCACTTCAGTGCTTGCATTTACTGAAGGCTTGGCATGGGTCTGTGCCCTTCCACGAAAGAAAACCCTGTGGCTGGGGCCTGGGTATTCACGGCAGAGAAATGCAATTCACTTCATGTTTGCCAGGGGATCAGTGCATCACTTCAGGTAATCCAGCAAAAATGGTACCAAGTTAACATCCTACAAGATATATTTTTTTACCTACATTTGAGATCAGCACAAATAATTTTATTCAGTATATTTTTGATGTGATGTTAAATTATTCAGTTGAATTGATGACTAACCTCTGGCTTTCATTTTTGCCAGTTGTTATAAAATGACAAATAACTACCATATTTCATTAAGCAGGGAACAGCTTGCACTGTGTATGGAGACCTGGTACCACATGCCTTAAATCTTTATGAGAATGGATGGTCTAATTTACAGTGGTGTAAAATCAGAGAAAAATTATTTTTGCTGATCTCTGTGAAAGACAGTAAGAAGGAAGCAATTAAGATAACTTCAAAGTCCTACTTGTAGTCCTGTCATAATAATCTTGTCACTAGCTGAATAAAATCTGGATTGCATTTTAAACTCTGTTTCATATTGGGTTTTGCTTCCTGTCATAATATTGTCCTACCAGTGAAGTGACCGTCCTTCGTTATGTCTGTGGAGTGGAAAATTGACTTGGTCCTGTGTTGACCCCAGTTTGTTCTGGTTTAGCATTCTTAATTTTCATTTAACAAAAGGTAAATGCTTATCTACAATAAAATAAATCTACACTAGTTTAGCTAACAAATGTTTCTTTTCTTAACTGACCAACTGCTGCAGCCTTTTCCCTGGTAGGCACCGCGTACTGCCAGGGCTTAGCTCAGCTGTTGCAGCAGCTCCAAATGGCCCCTGCTGAGCTTGTGGAAAAGCCGGGGCTGGGAAACCAAGGTGTCAGGAAAATAGCTGAGGATGAGGTTTCAGGAGAAATATTCCTGTAATTTGCTGGAACTGGGAAGTGAAATGTGCAATTCTGACAACAATGACAGATTTATAGACTTAGTACACTAATTAAAAAGCAACTTACTCTAATAAATTAATCTATAAATTACAGCAGCAGGGAGAGCGGTGCTGTTTTGTGCACAGGCGTGGGAATGTTGAAGTGCCCTTCTCCTGCACTAACAGAACTTTGTCACACACAAAATTCAGGAATAATGTTAAGCAAGAAATAATTGATGGATGACTTCCTTCTGGTATGAAACATATGGGGAGATCTTTTGCTGTAAACTGTACACTCATGTGCCAGACAGAAAGAAACAAAAAGTTTCCATTTGTTCTTTACCTTCTCTTTTCATTGTTTTTGTTCACGTGGTTGTGCTGGGATCTAGCTAAGAAGTTGGAAGAAAAATCTACTTCTTCCAACTTAAGTTTTACACATATCAAGTGTAACAACTTGGGATTTTCATGCTTTGAGATTTATCTGAGAAATTCCTCTGTAAAAAGTTTCTTGCCCTGGATAAATTGTACCTCTTCCTTGCAACCTCCACCAGTAATCTCAATAGTTGGGGACATTGAGGAATGAAAAAATAGTATTTCTGATGTGCATTTAAAGCACCTCTGATATTATATGTGTATTCCTACTTCAGCAATGATTTAAAGGGATGTCTCAATACATGACAAGATGACAGTTAAATGAAAATAACAGAATAATTTTGGTTTTTTAGAAACAGCACTCTAGTTTGCATTTGAATATAGAAAATTGGAACTTAGTATCTTGTTACACATATGGAATTGAAGTCGGTATAAAGCAGAGGAATAATAATGCTTTTTGAAAAGAATGGGAAGCTTAAAACCTCCCAAAATGAAAAGCTCTGTAGATGTTTAAGAATACAATAGTTGAATCTGTTACAGTTTTATTTATTTATTTATCTATTTATTTGCTATTTCTTCACTAAACTTCTCCCTCCTCCCCAGTTTAATGGATATGTCCTTGAATATTCTCCTTAGTCATTTAAGTATCTGCTGAAGTTACTAAGGCTGCAGTTTGGTGTAATCTTCCATCTGTTTTGACTGCATTGTGAATACACAGTCAGGTTTTCAGCTCTGGAAAAGCATCCAGTGAAGTCAGTGCAGTTACGTGGAATTTCTTCAGATGAGGATCTCACTTGTGATATTCATTTCTCCATTTTTCCTGAATGCAAACTTCTTTGCACTGTACAACTACAGGTTTTTTCAGCATTTTAGTCACAAATTGATCATAATTACCCAATTTTTACTAATCTTTGCATTCACAATTAAATGGGTTCCTGTAATATGGGTATGACCTTTACAAAAATGTCGAATCAAAATGCTTTTCATAAACTGTTTTTCTAACATAATATTTATAAAAGGAAAGGATTTATTTTTATTACTTCTCTTTTGTTGTCAGCCTGCTGCAATGGTGACACAGGGTATTGTGTGCAAGACTGTTGTTAATTGCCAGGGAAGATGCCAAGGACTGCTCTAGGCTAAAAATCTGTATTTACTAGTTAGAAAGGTCACACTTGAAAATGTCCACGTGATTGTTTTTTGCCCTCAAATGCTTCACCTGCCTGATTGGAGAAAGTCCTTGAGATCCACAAAGGACCAAGGTGTAGGTATTGTTTGAAAGAATTATTCCATTGCAGTAGTAGCCATAAAACATACATAGAAATGGGGGAGAGTGAAAGGATATGATGGCTATAATGTACTTAATCTACTGTAAATTAATGTACTTTTAACTGTACTTTAGCATAATCATAAGTGGAAGCCAAGATAAGAGTTGAAGAAGAAAACTGGGGGGATTTGCTTTGCATTACAATATTTTTTACACTCAGTTAGGAAGCTGCAGCAAGGTTGGATTCATGGCACCATCTCTAGATATCTACCTTACTTTGTAATGGTAAATCAGTAATTAAATCGTTAAGTGCTGACTCTGAGCAGCTTTTCTGTGTGCTCGGTTCCTTTAGCTGTGGATGTCCCCATATGAAAATCATGTTTGCTCGTTTTTCAGTATCCAGTGCAGGTCACCAGGAAATAGCTCCTAGAAGAATTCAGCAATCAAATATTCCTTATTCAATTCTTCTCCAAAACATGTTGGGTTAATTTGTAATTAACCCAAAACATCTGAAATCTGTCTCTAGCATTCAGATATCTTCTCTAAGGTACCAAATAAGCCATGGCAGATGATTTCATTACCACCACCAGTGTGTATTTTACATCTTCAGTATCAGTCTTCAGGGTCTGACACAAGTTGTAAGACTTTTATTGCTGTCAAGCTATATAAAATCCTGGTGTCAGCTTCTTAACACTTGGAAAGTAATAACACTCCTCATCTTCTATTAAAAAAAGTACAGACTGTTTTCCTGGAATAGATTTGCAGAGCTTGCAGAGCTGAGTTATCATTCTCACTAATGTTTTTATGTTTAACACCACCCTGCCATGAAAACCAGATCAATTAATTTGTTACTGTTCCCTGCAAGTGTAAATAGGATAGCAGTTCGTGACTATGATCATAAAACTCTTTAAATTAAAAGCACCGTATGTGTCTTCCTTCAGAAGCCTGCATAAGAAATCTTGAATGATTCATATCTTATTTTTAAATCATAGGCTTTTGTTTCACAAGGAGTTCATGCTTTCTCTATCTGAAAATGATGCAGATCAGTTGCCTCTACTGGTCAAGAATAAATAGTGAAGTAAAATAAAACTAAAGAATTATACAGCTTCCCGTGTATGGTTTTGGCACTCTGCTTATTGTATGTAAATGCAGAATGTAAAATTAATAAATTTAGACATTACAGCAACCTAGTAAAAATAGACCACTGAAAGTGTTTGGAAATATAGTGCCAACAAAATTAATTGTGCTGCCTATTTCTGATAATGTTGTTAAAATAAGCAGCACCTGCCCTTATGCTGTATAAAATGTTACGAATTCTGTAAATCATAAGACAAATATTAGAAACAAATCTGTTGGGCAACATTCCAGGACAGTTTCAGACTCTGAGGCCATTGTTTGAAGTTATTTCCATATAAGTCCCTTAATGAGGACACTGACAGATTGCTGGTTGTCCTCGGAGTCCCATCCTGTTAATTCTCCATCAAGCACCAATGGGCCATGTGCTCTGAATGGAGCAACACCAGCACTGAACTCAGTCCCTGGGGACAGGAAATCCACTTCTGCAGAGTCTGAAAGCTTCCAAGTCTGGTGAACCTTGGAAGTGAAGTCCCCCTCAGGCATTTTGTCTGGAAGTACAGAGCTGCTTCAGTGTGCATGCAGCTGTGCACTGCGGTTTATTGCAACTGCAAATGGGTGTGAGTTTGCTGGATTGCATTCCTACATTTACAGGAGTGTAGCGCTTCCTGCTGGAGATTTTTGACCTGTGGGTGGTTGCCCCTGGGAGCTTCCTCAGTAGCTACTGATTTGAGTCCTTGTCTTCAAGGGATCAAGCACTTGGAAGTTTCCTATGTAAATATTGGTTTGTTACATCTTGGCAAATATTGTAATTAGCTGTAGTACCTATGCTCAATGTCGCTTACTGATGATCTGAAAATGATAAACCACAGAAAGTTACTGGAATGCAATGGAAGTTTGGTAGCTCTGGCAGAACAAAGAAAGCAGAAGAATTAGAAATTCTGTTTCTTTTGGATTTATACCAAATTACCAATCTTTTGCTGTGTTTGCTATTCTAGGATGTCATGTCCACGTTCTTCCAGTTTGGGGCTTCGATCCAGCAAGAAGCCATTATCATGCTGAAGATCATGCAGGATTATGACTGGCATGTGTTCTCTCTGGTGACCACCACTTTCCCTGGATATCGAGATTTCATCACTGTCATCAAGACCACCGTGGAGAACAGTTTTGTGGGCTGGGACATGCAGAATGTCATCATACTCGATACTGCCTTTGGAGACGCCAAGACCCAAATCCAGCTGAAGAAAATCCACTCATCCGTCATCCTGCTGTATTGTTCCAAGGACGAAGCTGTCTACATCCTGGATGAAGCTCGGTCCCTGGGCCTCACTGGCTACGATTTCTTTTGGATAGTTCCTAGCCTGGTTAGTGGTAACACAGAAATCACTCCCAAGGAGTTTCCTTCGGGACTCATTTCAGCAGCTTATGATGAGTGGGACTACAGTTTAGAAGCTCGGGTCCGGGATGGCCTTGGGGTTATTGCCACTGCTGCATCAGCCATGCTGGAAAAGTACTCCTTCATTCCTGAAGCGAGAACGAGCTGCTATGGACAGCTGGAGAAAAATGACCGGCCCTCGCAAACCTTGCACAAGTAAGGATGATTGCTTTGGGTTATTTTTACCAATGTAGCCTTGGCAGTTTTCTGTTCTGTTGCCACTGTTTGTTTCTGGAAGGCAAATATTGTTTTTTGCTAATCCCATGGTGCCCTTTTTAAGCAATGGTTTTCAGATGCTTCAGGAGAATGTGTGAGAGGACTTGCTGCACTGAGAGCTGTGCTCCTGGAAACCATGTGTGCTGTGGAGAATAAACACTGCTCTGAATCTAATGTAGAAGATGACAGAAATTGGTCTGAGAGGGTATGAAGCTGAGTTAACAGAATTGTACTGTTGTGTACTTTAACTCTGAGGTAAAATTGCCAAGATGCTCTGGAGGCTGTGCCTGTATCACTTGCATCAGCAGGATCCTGGTAATATTGTAGCAGACAAGCAATGTGCAGCATTAAAGAAGTGTCCCTGAAAATTACAGAAGTATTAGATTAGTTAGGCAGCTTTTATCACATAGGAACTGAAATCTGTCCGATCTACTTGTGAGAGTATATTTTTTGTCACTTCTAATAGAATAACTGCAAAAATTAATCTGCATTAATCTGAGCTGATATGGATGGTTTTTTTAAACAGTTTGTCAGATTTTTTTTTTTTTATTATTTCCCTTTTAATTATCCCTTTTAGACATGATACTCCTGATTACTTCCATTCCAAATGTTGCATGGTAATATATTTCTTATCTGGTCTGTGAGAGGAAGTAGAGTATCTTGCATCTTTTTTAATAGCTCTTGACAATATGGAAGCTACTAAGCAGTACTTATGACATTTGTTCTGACCAAATAGTGCAGATGAAGTGCTTTCTACAGAAAGGCAGGATAGAATTGGCACGGGAAGGAAAGTTGGTGCTGATTTCAGATAAGAGATTTTGGAACAATTTTAATCCTAAAATGTATGTGCATATTTAGATTAGGAGTTGATTGCCACATGATGTCCTGGAACAGTTGTTTTCCATGAAAACAGCATCTTTGCACACAACATTCTCCAGAAGCTTTCTTTAAAGCCAAATGCTACCAAGGAAATGGATTTAACATTTCCTTAGCAAGAGCTTGCCCTTAGTATGACACTTGGAGGTTTTTTTGTGCTCCCTTTCCTATTTCTGAACCTCTGCCTGTAAAACTGCAAATTTCCCGGAGGCATTGCAGAAAACCCATGGTTCTTTTCCTGCTGCCCCATTTGCCCCTGGGAGTGGCTCTGGCCCAGCAGGGCTCTGCGGAAGCCGAGGTGTGTCCCTGGTGTCAGGGCAGAGCAGCGGGGAGGCACTGCTGGGGGGACTGTCCCACCTGCACTCAGCCTGGCACCCCCGTGCTGGTTCTTCCTGCATGTGCTGACCACACCAGGGAGCAGGGAGAGAATCCTGTTAATCACATTCTGTGCCTTTACAGCGGCACCTGACCTACAAATGAAGGAGTCCTATGTTAATAACTGAACTCTAGTCTCTGTGAAAGTTAAATTGTATTCTGTCGTAAGTGTTAGGGTTTAAAATACTCTTGGAAGGGGCACAAAAACTTGAACCTATTTGGAAAAAGGCTCCCACCCTATTGGTTGGGTAATACACTAGTGTAGACTTGAATTAAGTATTCAGTACACAATACTGTATTTCTTCAAGCAATCTTTATTTACTCATTAAATCTGCGTGACTCCAAGAACAGGGCTTGTGAGTGCTAGGGCAGTGAGATGAGACTTCACCAGGAGATTCAGCAGTGTGCAGTGCATGATGCACCCAGGAATTATTAATAGGAGAAGCTGTAGTGCACTGTGGTTAAAAAAGTCACTTCCTGATGTGAAACACCGAGTTATGAAGTAAGAATGCAGTTTCTGTACTGAAGATTCTTTGAGTTTCTCCAAAACCCCAAGAACAAGAAGCAGGCTGTTTTTAATTTAGAAATGTCAGAATTATACTAAAATGAATAAACTTTAAATAGTCTTTCTTATGTAATATCTCCCCAAGACTATTCTTGTCACATATGGTCTTCTAGCAAGGCAAATATATACAAGCATTTACCAGAACCAGAGTAATCTCATGGAGCTGACCAGCCTCTCCATGCCAAGGTGAATTACAGAAATTCACTGTACTTTCTCATCCTCATCACTAAATTATAGTTCTCAACTTTATATGATAAATCAATGCCTAAATTGGGATTTTATTGTGAAGTGTAATCTTCCCAGTTTCAGGTCCCATATAGCGCAGTTTTGTATTTTAAACCACAAGATAAATGAGTATGTGCTGTATTAAGAGACTAACCTGAAGAAAGGATTTTGGAGCAAGTTCCCAGTGGAAAGGACTAAAGCAGCTATAAACACCTTACGGACCTGGGATCTGCTGTACTCTGCCCCCCTGTCCCGCTGGGAATGAGGGCTGGAGAAATAGAGTTGAGCAAGAGGACACTGCTTGCAAGTTCAGAAGCAGAGAACTCAGTAGAAAGCCGGGAAGAGGCTGTGCAAGGAGATGCCTGAGCAAAACAAAGCTCAAAATAGAGAAAAACCCCAGGATTTTTAGGCTCCATCTATTGTAATGACAGTCTAATTCAGCTTTAAATCCAGTATAGTGTTCTGAGGCTATGCTATAATAGCTAATTTGCTTGTAAATGGAAGTTAGCAATGCTTTATGTGCGACTTCCCACATCTAGATAGCAATTTTATCTCTGTTTGTGAAGAAATTATATGTAAAGAAAGCCATGAAGTAAAAGCTCCTCCTCCCTCTTTCTCAAATCCTTTGAGTATTAAATTGGTTTGAAGATATATTTGTTTTGAAGCACACACTTTACCTTTCCCCCGTCACTGCAATTCTAAGATGCTTTTATTGGCTTTCTAGACCCAGAAGAAAATCAGGTTTGCTTTAGGTTTTGCAATGATCTGATCAATGTTCATTTCTGATACACATGGGAAAGGGAAAGCCAGTTCTTCCCTATGAATAAAGGATCTATAATAAAATATGGGGCTTAATTTCAATGCATTAAAATCACAGATACATATATGTATATTTGTATCTGTATTGATTTAGATCATCTTTTCCTATCTGTGTAAGACCCAGATCTCCCAAGGCAGAAAACCACTATTGTGTGAAATACTGGCACAGCAGGGTAAATAGAATTAGCACCTCATTAATGCCAAGTCAGTTGAACAATCTCCTGTTCTCTCTGAAAAAAGGAAAACACGGGAGCAAACAAACAGCAAAACACAATAACCCTGCCAATCTTCATGGAAAATGCTGCTGCTTTGTGCATTGAAATGCTGCTGCTTTGTTTGCAAGAGTACTCCTGGTGTGTGTAAGTCGTGACCCTGGGAGACTTCACTGCATTTCCAACCACGCTGATCCCTGCAGGGATGAGTGAGGGTGGTAAAGCTGCTGCCATTATCCTGAAAAGCCAGGATCTGTGTCTGTCCGTAGGTAGTCAGGTGTTTGCCCATGGACCTGACATTTAGTTAGATTCTCGTCTGAAATACAGCCAAGCAAAAGGCAGGATTTAGAGACCCATCCTTCAGCAGTGGAGGTGCAGCTCCAGAAAGTATCCTCCCCTTTCCAAGCACAATTTCCTTTATTTGGCATCACTGAATCAGGGAGCAGGAGCAGTGGGGATTCCAAAGGGCCAGGGATAAAAAGTTTAGTTGTCCTTGCTATTGTGCTGCTGTTATCCTTCAGTACAGCACCTTCTTCAGAGAGTGAGGGTTTGCCGTCCCCCTAGTCCTGACAGTCATCCACCAAGTTCAGTATTTTGATTCCAGCTTTTAGTATGACAGATAAATTTGTCTCCTTTGAGCGAAATCCTGGATTAAATGGACACAATGGTTTGATGAGTAATCCAGCAAATCTGTTTAATCTTTTCCCGCGTGCAGATCAACAGCCAATTTATAGAGGATTTGTTCATTTAAGTTAGAAGACTTGGAAACAATAGGTATCATCTTCTTTATTGGATGATTGAAGGTGTATAAATATTTAACTAATTCTTCATGACTCCAAAAGTAAAACTACAGGCAACAAAGGAGGGGTTGTGTAGGAGAACACTCTGCCCAAGAGACCCCAACGTGGTGCTAGTTTACTGACAAAGTGATTGAAGAATTGAAAATCTATATTAGAATTTTCTGCCAGCTTAGGTCACCTTAGGAAAGCAGAAAGTACCAAACAGTTACTGGATTAGAACATTGCCTTGTTATTGTGTTAATTAAAATAATTTCAAACAAGAGAACAAGCATGGCCTCTGGTAGTTGAGCAGGGCCTGCTGTCAGGCCTGAAAGCAGGGCTCAAAAATCAACATATAAGTGAATGTCCTTGGAGACGGAGCTGCTGCAGGCACCATCCCCCATGCAGGAAGCCAGGCACATATCGTGGGGAAGAGCTTGGGATGCTTCTGAGGTGGTGCAGCTATATGGAATCAAATTAAGCCCTTTTTTTGGAATGTTGGTGCTAATAATAGCATTAACTTGCTAAACCTTCTAGTGTTTAGTTACACTCGTCTGTGGCATATCCCAGGGATTTGAGCCCTTTCTAACTTTGCTCTCTCCCTTTTGCAGAAGGGCTCCCCAAGAGTTTTGTTGCTTGTCTGGCAGAGCTGGGCCAGGATGACTTTCCTGGAGCCCGTAGCAGTGGGGAGTGCTCTAAGGAGCAGCTGGCAGGAGGAATCAGATGCTGGCATGCTATTCCTTCTGCACCATCACTGAGCAAAGCGTCCCAAAGTTGTACTCATCCATGCTGGCTCCAGGCCTGGGGAGACACAGCTCCAGAGCGAGGTACCTGAGAGGAGGAGCCAGGGCTGGGAAGGGGAGGAGGAGGAGGATGCACAAAGAGGAAGAAGAAGCTCTGTATCACTGCAAGGAATTTGAATTTAGAAAGAGAAATCCTACATAGCCTAAGATATAGAATTGACTTTAAAAAAATGCATCAGTACCTTGTTTAATAGTGTTCTATTGCAGACCTATTTCTATATGTACTTCAGACCACACGGTGTACATTCTACATTAAGCAATTTTTGATTTAATTTTACAGAGGAAGGCTGTTTCTTAATGATAAATAATGTGTCTAAGGGTTTCTACTGATAAGTATCATTGAAATGTCATGGTTGAATCATAGTAAGGAAGTTCAGCAGTTCAGAGTCTCAAAAAGATAGAGAAGAAAAGACAAAATTTGGATTCACTCCTGCTTTTTTAGGTATGAGGCTGAGTGAATGCCAAGCCCAGATAGGCTGGCTGTCTAGGTTATTAAAATGGTTGGGTTTACACTATTTGCAGGAAAGAGAAATACCACCAGCTAACATGTTGGTTTTGAGGCATTTCATCTGCTTTAAATCTCAGTTTGGAAATTCCTTCTTTGAGAGAAGAGAGGGAGAGTTTCTCTTATGCAACATGTATTTTCCCAAGTCTCTGCTGCTTCCCTTCATTGCCTGCGATTGTCAGAGATTTGAAACACTGCCCCATGGTGAAGAAGACACTAAACAAAAAATGGTAGTGCCTGGTGATGGCAGCTGGGGAATTTATCAAGTTTGATTATCTCATCTGAGGGCAGGAAATGCAGATCTGAACTCGTGGCAGTGAGGAGTCCCCTGGTCTTTGTGCTCCCTGCAGCCATCAGGCCCCGTGTTTTGGTTTACAGGTCCAGGGATGAAGTTCTCTCCTTAGGAGGCAGCTTGGAAGTGACACACTTTCGTTAGTGCCTCTGCCCATTCTGTTTCTCCCAGCTGCGGGTGTGTTTGGGAGCTGCATTCCAGGTGGATTTCACACTAATTACAAACCAGCCTGTTACTGCAGAGCTGATTGTGTTCCTGAGCCCGACCAGTGCTGCGGGTCCTGCGGGACACAGGTGGGGGGGCAGGAGAGTGCCCGTGCTGAGGACACGAATTGTTGGGAGGATGCTCCTCCCTGGCATCCCAGAGAGAGCATCTGGAGGGTGCTGCTGCCTGGGGACTTCCTGAGCACCATTGCTGCTGAGGCCTCGCAGGTGGCATCACATCCACCTCTGTGTCCTGGGATTGCTCTGCTGTGCCTCCACTCTGTCCTTGTTGGCTTTCTCACATCACCCTGAGAAGTTTTTGAAACCAGCGCTAGGGCTGATCTGTGTTTGAAACAAAGTGACCTTAGTAATTTACATAATGTTGTGGTTTTTTCCTTAAAATAATACCCAGCACAGAATCCGCTAAGCCTTCTTGCTTTTGCTCTCAACTCCTTGCACCTGTCAGGAGAACGCTTGTGTATCTTGCATAGACATATATATGGAAACCTCAAAAGAAATGCCAGAACCTGCAAACACGTTTGCTTTGTATAGCATAGAAGTAGAAAACCTCAAAGATTCTGCTCCAGGATTCCAACTGCTTTCATCCAATATAGGGAATCCTTTAGAAACACCTCATAGACAAGGAGGTCCATGTGAGGAGTCTGGCCAGGAAGGTGCCTCTATGACAGCAATATTGTATCCAAGCAAACGATGTTCTGAAAATTGAGTTCAAATCCCTTTGGCAAAGTCTTCACCCATTTGTTAATCAAAATTAGAACAATAAAGTTGTGATACTGTAGTTACAGGGCAAGAAAATCCGGTTTTTTCAATATGTTCTGTCTTTCTGGATAAAGTTAGGATTTTGACAGGGATAAATATTGCAGTTTTGGCATTAATCTGAAGCTCTGTGTGAACTGCTTGATCTTTCTGAGTCTATAAAAAGAAAGTTGGAAACCTTGAGAAAAAGTTTGTAACCTGGGTGCTTCAAAGGCTTGCCGTAAATACAACAGCAAAAGGCATCTGCTGTGGTATTTCAACACTTCTCAGTTTTGTTGGGGAAGGTGACAAGCAAAAAAGAATTGTATAAATGTTTAAAAGTGTTTTTAAATACATAGTTAAGGTTTGGTTCTTTGCATGATAAAAAACCTGTTTTGAATTTGGTGTGAGAATAGCTTAACTTCTGTCAGAAGAAAAAGCCATTTTGATGTATGTATCACCTGGGGAATCTTACACATTTCAGTTTGCAAAAGTTAATTAAGACTTCACTGTCATAATACCATCACAAGGCCTTGTACTATCATGTCTTTGCAAAGGCTGCAGCATTACTGAGAAATGAAAACAGATTAACTACAAATATAAGGTGTGTTGTTAATTGCCCCCTGGAAGTAACGAGATCAAACAGCTAACACCTCATTTAGTTAGGAACAGGATTGTGCATTTCCAAAGCTACTTCAGAAATACAAATACTTCAGAAGTCAAAGACCTCTTGCAGAGAATTAACCTTGGATAAATTTAAAACTCTATACCAATAACATAATACAAATTCTTCCCAGCATTCTTCCTAACCAGGAACAGAAAAGCACTTGGCTATTTTTTGTAGGATAAGCAGGTTGGGATCGTGGCCAGTAAAAGCAGAGCAGGACTTCTGTCCTCTGCAGAGGAAAAAAGACCATTCAAAAGCAAGTGTAGGCTGTAGGCATTGATTTCTGAAGAACACGGGCAGCTCATGTATTTTGTACAGGAGAATGTGCTTGGGAAAACAAGAATCTCTTTGAAGTTCTTTTTATTGCTGCAGTGTGAGAATCTGGGGTAGCTCAGAGTGGGTCACTCACGGCTACCTTTGTATCTGGATCAGAGAATACAATTTTAAGAGACTTTTCAGGTTAGGGACTATTTAAAACAAGAAGCAAACCAAACTTGCAAAATGTGTTTCTTTACCTAATGACTGGTAAATTCACATGATTTAAAAATATACACTGAGTTCAATTTTTCACTTTAGAGTTGTGGTTCATATAATTTTTTTTGAACGCTTGAGCATCAGCACTGCATCTTGTGATGGCCCTTGACTGGCTTCTAGGCTAGGACGTTTGCACATGAATCCCAAAATATGATGAGTAGTGTTTGAAATCTGGGGTGGGGATCCTACCATTAAAGAAGAGTTCAACTCCAGTCCAATCAGCTTTTTCTGTGTGGTTGAAAGCCCAAGTGAGCACAAAAGCCGGTGGGAGTACAGGGTGTGTGTTTGGGGTCCAGCCCTCGGGAGGGGACACAATGCTTGGCTTTCAGCTTTAGGGAAATTAGGAGTTTTCTGCAGGCCCTGCCAGGGGATGTGTTCATTGTAGGGCTGTTACCTCATGGGTATGAGCTAGGAGAGGGGGCAGGAGTGCAAATACAAGCATTGCCTGTTTGCACAGCACAGCCATGATCTCCCCTCGTGGTCACTTCCTGGGCCTTTCATTCCCTGGGTCATGGTGGTTTCCAGCCCAGAGTGAAGATTGTGCTGCTACCTTACCTGTCTGCACGAGTCAATCCTGTCTGGTGCTTTGCTGCCTTTCAAGGTGGCAAACGAGCTTTTTGTTCCCAAGCAGGATCTTTCACTGTTGGATGAAAAATGGAATATACAAGAAATTGGTTCAACTGAACAGCAAAGTTCTGTCAAGGGGAAAATCTTCACACTGAAAGTCTGTAATGAAATCTGAGTTATTACGATGGGTGAACTTACAAACTGCTGTCAAATGGGTGCTGCTCAGGGTAGTGCATATTTAATTATTGACTGTTATGATACAATGCTGTTATTTCTTCTGGGTCTGTATCTGTTTGTTTAGTTTCAGGCAGCTATGTCAATACAAAGCCTTCTCCTTTGAATCTGGAGCTGAGGAATTTTGTCTATCTCACATTCCCCAGGAGATCATTTTACTACTACTGCTAAAAAAACCAGCCATAACAGCCAACCAACCAACTAAAAAACCCCTCCAAACCCATACAAACACATAAAACAGTGTCAGTTTCTTGTGGGTAGAGCATTACAGGAAATGTATGAAAAATAATAAATTTCTGCCCTTCAGAACACAACTCTCTGTGGGATGGACATCTGCACTTCTGTCTGCATCGGTCTGGGGCTGAATTACTTTCAATTAAATACACTGAGAATTCAGTGCAATTCACTGTGAATAACTTCAGACCACAGACTTGGGCTGGGGGGCACAATATCTTCCCAAGATTTTGAATTGCATTTTTACCTCTTACCTGTTGGATAGCCCTGTCAGGCTTACACTAACACTGTGGAGTTAAGATTTTTTTCAACAAAATTTTAAAAGTTCTCCTTCTTCTACATTTTATTCTGTGTCCCTCTACTTTTTTCCTATTTAAAATGCTGAATAATCTATGTGTCTTTTGAAAACCATTGAAAATTAAGCTAAATACAAAGGAATAAAACATTAAATCGTTTTTCTTTTGAAATTACTGAACTGAAATATATGGCAACACTTTCAAAGCTTTCATGTCTGGTTTTGGCATTGGTGGAATTTATTCTTGGGTCACAACACCGCATGCAGCTACAGTTTGGGGAAGAACTGACAGGACTCTTGGAGTTCTGACCAGGGAAGCACAAACTGGATGTACAATGTTACATCCAGAGGTGATGTGGGTTTGTTTAAAACACTCCTGAAAAACGGGTGAGGTTTTGCAAATTGCCAGAAAGGTTATTCATGGAGGGGAGAGATTATTCATGTATAATGTGGAAGCTGCTAAAAAGGATGTCTGCATTATAATTCATACATAAATGATACTTTGCTTTGTCCTGAGTTGTGAACTGCCTTGAAATGCCCCGACTCCCCATGCTGCAAGCACGGGCTTCCCACAGCACTGGCAGGACTTCGTGCATGGATTTCATCAGTGGTTCTGGTGACTTAACTTCCTGCTCATTAACTGCTGGACAGCCCATTAATTTTTCAATGAACATTTCTTCCTTGCCTTCCAGGTTTATGATGAATGTGACGTGGGAAGGCAGAGATTTGTCCTTCACGGCAGACGGTTACCAGGCTCACCCCAGGCTGGTGGTGATCGTGCTGAACAACGAGCGTGAGTGGGAGAAGGTGAGTGCTGCTCTGGGCGCGGCACAGTGAGCAGGGTTGGTGTCACACGTGTCACTGGCTCTGCTCCAGCAGCTTTGTCACAGCGCTCCAGAAAAGACAATTTTACATGATCCTGGTATGACTGTGAGTTTTAACAGGGAAAGCAACAGATCAGTGAAGAAAAGCCACGTGGATCTGAAATTTCTGTGAAATACACCTTGCATTTCCAGTTCTTGCAATTTAGTAAAATGAAATGAATAACTGAATAATATTCAAAAGCTTCGTCCTTAGCTACTTGAATTTGGATGGATTTTTATATCTTGACAATTCCAGTCCTTTTATTTGCTTGATTTTGTGTTTTTTGACAGATTTTATAGTCAAAGTACCAATTTTTTTTAAACTGTGAAGTTCCTGTTGAATTGGAGGATAATCCTGTCCATGTCTGCCTAAAAAATAAAAAATCTTGACTAGTCCAGGTAGACAAGGGGTCTCCATACACTTCTTTATAGACTAGAAGGAAAAATGTCTTAACATCAAGGTTAATAGTATATGCAAGTAATAATGAAAAAGTTTATCACAAGCATCTTTTCTTTAAAACTCCAGTCTCAGCCTGTGATTGTTTTGGCTCTGAGTTTTGCAGGCTGTGCCCCTATTGTTTTAAGAAACTGTAATATAAGTCTGAAGGAAAACATACATCTATATTATCCACCAGTTTTATTTTAAATTCATGAAATGTGATTCTGCATTATCTAAATTGCTGCTGAAATTTAAGAATTCTTTTTGTTAGAGTTTTAAAAACCCATTAAATCAACTTAAAACTCCAGTTTATAGGACTACAAGCCTCTCCATGATGATGAATAATAATGACAAAATCAGAATTACTGAAGGGCATCTCAATAAATATGCTAGTCATGCAAAAACACAGAGAGTAGTCCTAGATTGTGCTGTGTATTTCTTTATGTTCATTGGATGCAAATCTAATTCTCTGGATAAATTTAATCCTCTCCAAATGTGTCAATCTGAATCTTTGGAGGAATCTTTTGCTCACTAACTATTATGAAAATTTGTTACCCTATTTTAAAATTCTTGAACAGTCTGCATATCATATATAATGTTCTGGAAAAAATATTATACTGCTTGGGGAATATTATTAGTATGAGGTGCTGAAGGAAGAAAATGCTTAAAGAGGCAGCCAACAATGCTTATGTTAAAATAATTTCATACATTTTGTACCTTGAAACTTCTCTAAAGAGAGCATTCCAAGGACAAGGAGAGATGGGTTTAATGTTTCTGAAGAATGAACTAACAGCAGCAAAGAAATACTGGATGTATGAACCAACATTGTTTCCAAGAAATAACTGGAGCCTGTTTCGACCTTCAAGTGACTCTGCTGTGAGAGAAGAAGGGTTTGGGGCAGGCTGTGCTGTGCCTGCCTGTGGGTGTCGTACACAGCAGTGCCCTCTCCACTGGCAGGGCTGGACTGAGGGGCTCTTTGCAGGCTCATCCTTGGTCTGTCTCTGCAGTTTTCCAGCTGATAAATCCCTTCCTGCTCTTTGTCAAGTTTGAGGGGCCTCTAGGAGCAAGAAACAAATGGATGGATGGATGTGATGTGATGGTGTGTGGCCCTGCCTTGGAGCCCTGCTGCTGGCTGGCCCGGCAAGGTGCAGGGCAGAGCAGTGCTGGTGGCTGCTCCAACACGGACTGTGGGAGGGGGGGCAGGGTTAATCAGGAATTGTGTCAGAGGGGAGAAGTGAAAGGTAGCCAAGAATGCTCTGTCACCACCAGACTTATTCCTCTGACCACAGGCTGATCCCTGCCTCTGTGGATGAGGACAAATAAACGGACTAATCAATTATCCTGGCAAGCTGGATGTCGCTCTCGGCTGTCTGGGAATACCCCCATCTTTCCAGCAGTGTCGCTGTGCGCTTCAGCTCCAGTGACTGGGAGATGGAGAAGGCCCTTCCCTTTCCCCTGGTTTATGTGAATAGCTCTCTAGTGTCTCAATGTTCTCTCCAAGTTGCACGTTCTACCCCGTATCTCTTTGGCAATTTCTTTCCTCTTGTTCCTTTCTCCTGTTTTGCTCAAATTCAAAACTGTCAAAGTTACTCATCTGAGATCTAACATTTGCTGCTCTGAGTTTCCAGACAGGCATCTGCTTCTCCTTTCTCTTACAGTGTAGCAGGGAGTATCACAGAATGGTTTTATAGAAGTCTTATTAAATATCCTCAATCCTATATGGAAAAAATAAAATATTAATATCTAATTAAATGATCTACTCATGTGAAAAAATTACAATGCAACAGCCTGTTAATCCTCGTAATGTAACTAATGTGCATACATATTGCAAGTAGATACTTTATTATTTATGCAGAAAGGATAATTGTGGTTTATGTGAAGATATTTTTGCCTGATATTCTCCTGAAAATTCAAGATTTAAAATTAAGACCAATTTTTCTTTGGTCTTAATCTGCTTTTACTCAAATACAATTTTTCCTTGGTTTCAGAATTGATGTATTTCACTTAAAGCTTGAGGTTATAGAGAAGCTATTAAACCATAGCTGGAGAGCATATCTCACCCCTCAGAAAACAAGTTCTTTTTTCTTTACAAGTGACTCAGTATCAAAACTTTGAGGTGGTAACTTCACATGCAAATTGGGTTGACTGAAGGATTTGTCCCATGCTGAAAAAAGCTGTTTGGATCATAATAGTTTGAAGACTGAAAATCACTTTTTGGGCATGTTTCAGAGGCATCCAGCAAGATACTTTGACAGATCCTAAAGCAGCTACTCAAACTTCTGACACCAACATTCATATTCTTGCTGCTGATCTTGACAGGCAAAGGGGATGCTGTTCTCAGGCAAGGGATTTTTAAGAAGACATGCTTAATGTGCTTTCACTTTAAAGTGAAACTTTATAAATTTATCAGAGTTAACAGTGTTGCCCAAATATCACCGAAGCACTGCAGGATCACTATGCTAGTGCTCAACATCCCTCACAGGTTCAGCAACCCCAGCTGCAGCTCCCCTGTTAATATAACCTCAGAGAGGTGGTACTAGAATATGATTAGCAGTGGCAAAAGTAGTTTAATTAGCAGAGCACACCACATATTTTAAGTAAGATGGGGAAGACTGTATTTAAAGATGAGTGTGTTCTATGTGTAAAGATGAGCTTCAGGGTAAAATAAATTTTTCCTGATGCTTCCAAGTAGATACAGATAAAATCATCATGGTGGTCTATATTCTGGGTGAATTTGTGTGCTACATGGCACAATTGCTATTTAAACACCACTGCAAGAACTATTACTTACATCCAGGTTTATTCTAAACACAGCCTGTCAGCTTTAACTTTCTACTAATGCAGGATTTAATGCAGAAGTTGATTTTGCTCTGATTAAGTAGCATATGCCAGATTTCTAAGCTCTGTGTGGGGTTGTATATATTTGTATCTGAGTAGGAACGAGTGGGCAGAGGGTGTGTGATTTCTGCCTGGAATAAATGAACCAAGGCCTTCATGGAGGGCTCCATCTGGCTACCAATATCCACCATCACGTAGCCCAGCAAAGAGCTCCTGTATCACTGGAGCTGCCTTCAACTGGGCAGGAGCTGAGAAACCCAACGCTCGCACAGATTTCTGACAGAGCTTTTTGTCAGAATACTGCGGGGATAAAAAAAAATCACTGAGGTGCTCCAGGGTAATTCTTTGTGCAATCTCAGTTGATTTGAGCAAGGGTCGTGGCAGCTGAGGGATCCTCATGTCCCGTGATAGACTTTCCCTAGCACTTGTGAGGAAATGCAGATATTTTAACAAGAACAGATGAAATTGCCTGCGTTAATCATGTTTGCTGGGGTATCTTTTGTCAGTAACTCTGTGTTGTAATGTGATATATTCTTTTTGCCCATAGCAGAAGCAGCAGCATGCTCTTTAACATCTGTTGGGTTGTCATTCCCTGTATTCCATCCTTGTTGTTTTGTGTGTTTAGTCTTCCTGCAAATATGCCTATCCTGATGCTTACTGTTGGCTGAAAATTGCATATTGTTTCTGTATCAGTGAGCTTTTGCCTAGCCTAAAGGCCTTTCCTCTGACCTTTACTGTGCTGAATTGTTTGAATTGCACCAGTTATTATGCAGCTTTTCTTAAATCATGCATTCCCAAGGAGGATGGATCCCACCTCTTTGCTGCTGTAAAGGAATCACAGTTCCCATGGAAAGCAGAGGTGGTGTGCTTTGCTCCTGTTCTTTACACCTATAGATTAGAGATCAGGAAGGCTTTCAGGGCAGCTCTCCCTCTCTGGAGGTAAAGGTTTGTCTGTCTGGGCATTTCTGGAGAGCTGTAAGGTCTTCACTGAGTACAGACATGACAAAAAGTTATCCCTCCCACTGGGAGGTGGTGGAGGAAGCTGTCAATTTGTTTAGCTCTCTTCCTTTCTGATGACATAATTAACTCATAAAATGGCTTTGCTGGCATGAATCTGAACTCTAGTGTGCACAGAGTTATCTGGGATGTTGCCCAGAACCAAAACTGTACCAGCCACTGAGGATTTGGTGAGTGCTAATTAATAATTTCATATTGAAAAATGAGGCTGCAGGAGGTGGCAGCTTTTCATTCTCCTGTTTGTTTGTTATCTCTCTGGGTCCTGTGTTTCCCATGGAGGCCTTGGTCGCAGGACTGCTGCCTTCCTGCTGGTGTCAGCAGCAGCCATGAGGGAAGAGCAGGACATTTGCATTCCCCACATGAGATTTTGCAGCAAATTTTGAAAACTTCAAAGTCTTTAAATGGATGTCTTCAAACCATTCAGGACTGTAAAACACTTCCTATTAATAAGACATGAAACTGCTCACATCACATTTTGTCATTTAAATTCAGAGTGCCATTGTGAAATATGGACCTTCAGAAACATAAAGTGGCACAAAGGTTTGCAGCAGAAGGTGTACAGCAGATGCTGTGTCTGGAGGAAAGATTTTGCTCTTGTGCTTTGTTCTGCAGCTGTTATTGCTAACCTGACAAACTCTATTTTAGCTTTTTAGTTATTGAATTAAAGCTTGTCATAGTAGCTCTTCCTTTTAAGTGGAAAAGTGTAATGAAAAAATAGTAGTAAATAGTTTTTTGATAAAGCAAGATGGGTTAGATTTTGCATTTGTTCAGCACTATTTTCTTAACCAAGACAGCTCAAAAAGTATGTTTTGCATTATATGTGTGTTTAATGTAAAAGGAACATCTCTGAAAATCTTTCTCTTTTCAAAGGCTCGGCTGGGTAGTCCTGGGAGTGCATTTAGGATCCATGTTATCATGTAACATTTTTTCTTATAAAGGGATGATGAGTGTGTTCTGTGTGCAGTTCCCATCTGCTGGGAGGAGGGTGACAGGCCCAAGGTATTTGTTTGTTTTGGGTGAGATGTGCTGGTGTGACAGACTCTCTTTCCATGCCAGCATTGGCACACAGGGAAGCTCTGCTCAGGATCTGGCCTTGCTCCTTTTCTGTGGTTCCATGGCCTCCGTGAGGGTGTGTGAACAGGATTGTATCAATCATCTGTGCATTGTTCAGGGACTGCTTTAGGGTGCAGTGGGAGGGGACTCTGAGGTACAGCAGCGCGTAACTGTGCAGTCTGTGTGCCTTTGGCTGCCACAGGAACACCCCAAATTCTTCATTATCACTCACCTTGTCTGCAGTCTGCCAAAGATAATGAGGCTTGGATGAGGTGGTCAAAGCACACGTGCCAGAGTGAGCCATAAGGTGCTTCAGGCAGCAGTGGATAGGATGAGATGAGATGAGCACCCTGTGACTGCTCATTCAGTCTGACTTCAAACAAGCTCTTCCATGCTCTCAGCTATTTTCCCCTTTCCTTCCTGCATCCTGTAGAGATTAAATCAAAGGGAATATTCCAGACTGCATGTGAAGTAGGAGAAAATAGGAAAGAATGTATAAGTTCAAAAGAAAGACAATGGTTATGTGTACAATTGCATGTCTATACTTGAAGATGAGTTTTGCATCTACAACAGTGAATCAATGGTTTGATTCACTATTGAAACCATACTTTTTTATGTAATTTCCATTCTTTTGGCCATACATGAGGATTTCTATGGTTTGGGACACAACCTGTTCCAAAAATGTTTCTATTACCCTTTTTCCAAGTGAGGGCCACTTTCTTTATTTCTCTGGGATCAGGAAATTATTATTATCAGTATAACTAAGAATGACAGAAATTTTTCATAAGTCTCTGGCTATTTTGTGGCATTTCTATACAGTACAGTAAATATATATGCATTCACTTTTGGGCAGTTCTGTAATGGAGCGTATCTGCAGTTCTAGCATGTTACCTTCAGCTTGAATTTTCCTTTTAACAAATGTTTGGTTTACAAATACATACTACTGAATTTATTACTTCAACACAGCAGTTTTATAGATGCAGCTCTGAAAAGAAATTAGCATTTCCCCCAATCCAGGTGTTGAAAAATGTGTCTGGTTGTATCCTCCTTGCAACAGTAAAAGGAGTTGCTCCCATTGAAGCAGAAAGAATATCAGGGTTCTCCTGTTAACAACACCAAAGCAGTGGTTGTGGTTTTGACAGGACCAGGTGATCTCATTGGGGTGGTTCCTGCTGGTCCCCATGACAGCGATGCAGATGCTGGCAGTGGCTGGCAGAGGGATGGATGTGCCTTGGGATTGGGATGTGCCTCGGAATCCAGATATGCCTCAGGATCAGGATGTGCCTCCTCACAGCACCCTGGCCCAAGCGGTTTGGGAAGGCAGGGTTGCCACTGCTGCCCTCCTGACCACACAAATGCCATTGTGTTTCCTTCTTGGTCCTTGGAATAGGCAGACGGTCGGGCACATTTTCTGCTTTGCAATCTGTCGTAGTCCTTGGCACGTTTGCTGTTTGTCTGAGGGCCTGGGCTGCTGGAACCCTCCCCGTTCCAGATGGCCAGCTCCATATTGTACCCAGGGCTGTGACGACACCGTGTGAGCTCAGTAAACCAGAACACGCTGCTGCCCCTGCCACTATGCACCATACCTCGACAATTAAATTGGTTTATTTATAGAATCCGTAGATTGTTTCCCTGTGCCTGAACTAGCTTCTCCTGAAGGCTTCATCCACTGTGTTTTGGTTAAATTTCATACTGGAAATGTACATATACAATAATCATATATACCATTCCCATTGGTTCAAGTGAGAATTCCTACTTCCCTTGAGATATTTTGTATTTCCTAATTGAAGTGAGTAGAGATTTGGCATTTCTGCCTCCTACATTAAAGTTCAGTAAAACATCTTGATTTATAAACAGGATGGAAAGGAAACTGCAAAGGTCATGTGCTTATAGGCTTCCCTAAATAGGAGTGGATAGAAATAATGTTCTTTGGAAATTTTTGTGGTTAACGTTCAAGTTGGTAGAAGACAGAACGTAGGTGACAATTCTTTAATATTTTTTTCAAGGACCTGAGTCCCTTATTGTACTGTTAATTCCCACCATTTTCCTTGCAAAAGAAATATTTTAACAGTCTTATGATTATATTGTCATTTGTTTAGCTTAAGCAACTCAAGAATTATTAAAATGCATTAGGTTATAAATTACATGGATTGCTAGCTCATTTATATTATCTGTCATTAGATAAAACATGTAATTAGATTTGTGGATAGAAAGTATTTAAACAATCTGAGGAGGAAAATACTAGACTCAAAAATATTTAAATCATAAACCTCCTTCTGGTGATCTGGAAATGGAAAGAAATGTGGGTTAATTTAGGAGGGATATTTTATAATAGTAAATAAGCTGGCAATTTTCCTGTGCAGTGGGGTTTGCTTTCTTACATGTACCCAACAGTTGGCATTACTAAAGCAGGATAAAATAGTTATTTCTAATGAGAACTATTTCTAATAGAAATTCTTACTAAAAATATGCTTTGGTCCAATGGAATCCTGGGTAAAGGCTTTCACAATGGCTTTTCAATGTATAAGAACAGAAGAGTCTTCTCTTTTGGGAAGATACAGAAATGACATTATAATATTTTGGTTATCGGTCATTTTCTCATTTCATTCAATTACTAATGAATTTTAAAGTAATTTTAACAGCACACCCCCAAACCAACTGTCCTGGCCATGTAATTCCCTGTAGCTGTGCCCCAGCCCGTTTAATATTGGATCCCCTTTGTCAAACCCCAGCAAGCAGCTCTGAGCAGCCTGTGCCTCTCGGCCTTTCAGGTGGGCAAGTGGGAGAACAACTCCCTGAGCCTGAAGTACTCGGTGTGGCCAAGGTACAGCTCCTTCGCCGACAGCGACCCTGACGACAACCACCTGAGCATCGTCACCCTGGAGGAGGCTCCCTTTGTCATCGTGGAGGATGTGGATCCTCTGATGGAAAGCTGCCAGAAGAACACTGTGCCATGCCGGAAATTTGTCAAACTGAAGTGAGTACCTACACGGTGTTCCCGTTTCTTTTCCTGACTGCAAAATATAGTCCTCTATTTCCTTTTCCTTTTCCTTTCCATCCCTCTTCCTTCAGCACTTCATGTCCTCTTTCTTTCTCCCTTTCCCACACAGTATGCTCTTTGCACATCATCCTTTTTCAAATGTTGAAAGGTTCTGGTTATACACGTGTAAGTCACATTGAATTATTAACAAGATACTAAGTTTATAGTAAATTCAAAGTCACTGAGAATTAGCCCTTTTCAGTCACATGTGTCCTGGTTTCAAAGAC
>VYZT01031514.1:0-26658 GCA_013400735.1 Pomatostomus ruficeps
ACATTCCCAGGCTGCGGGTCACAGGCTCGCAGACTGTTTCATTACAGCAAACAGCAGTAGTGGCCCTCAAAGCAATATTACAGCAATACTGTTTGCTGGTAAGTGAACTGGCAAACCGTCAGTCTCTCAACAGTCTTTAAGATTGGAAGAGATGCAACAAAAAGTTCATTAATAAAAATATCCAGCAGAAGAACCTATACAATCAGTAACTTCACACTCAAGCTAAACACCAGGCAGCGCACCCTTCTCTTGCTCTCAGGATAACAGAAATGCTCCTCGGTTCCCGAGTCATGAGGTAAAAGGAGCTTCAGAAGTCGTGTTCAAACAACCAGAGACATTCAGAGCAACTGCCCCAGGTAAATTTTTAATGCTAGCAGGAGCCACTGCTGCCAGGGAAGACGCGTGTCACCGTGTGCGAGCGCCCAGCTCCGGGAGGAAGCAGGTGTGGGATTCTGTTCCTGGCCCACTTGAAAGGGATGTCAGCGCGCTCGCGGATTGTGACAGACAGTGGCATCAAAGGTTTGGCAGCATGTGCCGGAGGGCTTCCACTTGATCCTTCCTTTAAAGAAGTGCCAACAAGCTCTGAATCATGGAAGGAAGCACAAAATACATACCCTTTTCTAAATTCTTCGCCAATCTAGGAACAAATAGAGGTGCGAGAGTTTCAGAAAAGGGAGGTTAATTTATGGAGTGACAAGCACCCAAGGAGGGTACAGAATCAAGAGGAAAACAGTCAGGTCTCCAGAGGGCCATATGGTCAATGAAGACTTTGTGCTTCCCTGGCCACGATGTAACATTTGGGTTTTGTGCCTACTCCTAAAAACCAGCAGAGCAGATTGTCTGTTCTGCTTTCAGAGGAGAGGCAGAAACCTGGCACTCCTGAGTTCCTGGAGTCCATGACCACGCACATCCAGCGCTGGAAACGGGGAAATTAATGTCTTCCTCTAAAGTACGAGAATGTTTCCATAAGAAAAAAGAAAAAGGAGTATTATTTGATATGCAGGACTTCATGCCATTTTGCTTAGCAATCCCCACAGTCATTCTGCATCTGTAAATGGCACAAATACCTGATGAGAAGGTGAGGGCAAATCCATTTGATTTGATATGCTGCTCAACTAGAGAAGCTGCTTTATTTCATGACGTCTTCTTTACTTCCTTCTTGAACCTTCTTGGGCAAGTGCATTTGTCTCAACATGTTTTTAAAGTAAGTTCAGCAGGATATATGGATTGGTCAGCTTATAAAACGTAACAGAAATAATGAAGATTTTTCTCACTTAACTCACGAGCCAGTTTCTAGTGACAGCAAGAGTGCCAGTTTTACAGACAGTTTTCAGTTTCAATGGCAACGCTACTTTATTCTTGCAGAACGAGGATTTGTTTAACTTCCTCAACAGAGATGGGTCAAAATCAGATTCTGTTGATCAGACCCTTAAAAAAATCAGCAGCTCCTACTTGCTTCAGGCCTGCTACCTAGGTGCTTTCTCCTTTATTTAATAATTCCTTCCATTTGACCATGCACTTGGTGCCTTCCTTGTTGCAGAATTTCATCTATAAGAAATCCATAATGAGGATATCTGAATATATTCTAATTTAAACTCACAAAGTAGCAAAAAGAAGAGAGAATTCTATCTATGTTAATCAGTGGTGTCAGGACATTCTACTGCAACTCAGCAATGGCAGGAGGGTTCCAAACAATGCGTTCTGCTGATCTTATTTCCATAAATACACACGGAGCCAGGAAACACCGGAGACTGTTACTCCTTAAATGGGAGAAAACAACCTAAGGACTACTTAAAAGCCAACTGACCTCATCTGATAATACCCATTTCAAATGTTCAAACACATGCATTGTTTGTGTGATGAAATGGCTCTCTAGAAATGAGCCCAGTCACATCAAAGCAGAATCAAACACACAATTATAGTCACAGGATTTATTCAGTATGTCAGTAATATGGTATTTAAACCACAGCACTGGACAATACATCAATTAATTCATTTTATTAATAATTTGGGTCTCTACTAATAAAGTAAAAATGGATTACGTGGCTGGATTGGAGAGCAGGTACTGAGCACTGCCCCGGGACGTGTCACACTTGGTGACATTTAACATCCAACTGCAAAAGGCTGAGCACAGTCCATGACATCCATGCCCAGAAGAAGCGATGCTAAGCTGGGTGCAGGGGAAAACAGCAATCACAGGAGCAACCACCCGTCAGCACAAAGCGTTTGGGGAACAGAGGAGCACAGACTTCTTCAGGCACCATTTCCCTCCCTCCAGCCTTCCATTCAGCACGGACTGAGTGATTTCTGGCACTGCCCAAGACATGGATCATAGGGTTGAAATGTCAAACTAAGAACCAGAATATAATTTACAGTGCACAATGCGTTTTTTAAAAAGTTGAGAGCTGCCTTTATACACGCAAATTCTTTGAGGTGTATAGATTCCTTTAAACCCTGTGCTAGGGACAAGCAAATCCTGCTATGAATACAGAATTGATATTTACAGCCTTCATTCTCTGCCTGCTTAGCTGTAGCGAGAAGGCTTAGAAAAGTTAAGGAAGTATTAATGCCATAAATCAAACAAACTTCCAAAATATTTAACTTTAAGCCAAATCTACACCATTTAAGATTCTCTCCTTTGTTGTAGCACCAAACTGCAAAACAACAAAACAGCACACACAAAATGAATCCCTCTCCACACCATGGCACGGAGCTTAATTCAAGCCATGTGTACTACTGAAGGAACAATTATCTATAATAAAGCTATAAGAACATCATGAACAAAAGGAAAATGTTCATTTTGGTTTTACTAAATTACCTGCACTATTTGTATTTTGGCCAATAAAGGACTCAGATGTGGGTGGCTCAATGCAAGGTTTTTCGATGGCCATTATCAGCCCAGAAAAAGACAACACTTTGCCAAGAACGTCCTTCCTCAAGTTCTCACAAAATAAATGAGCTCCATTTGGTTCTTTTAACTATGACAGGAACTGCCTCCGTGGAGGTTGAGGCAGGATTTCTCCTCCATTTGTTTGCATTATCATCTTCCCATACAGCATCAGCCCACTGGAAATCATCGATCCATTCATTACAACCACAATTACTGCCAGTCTTGATATCAAACTCTATTCAGTATGTGAACAACAGTTAACTGATGAACAGAGCAGCATCCTGCAGAAAGCAAACTCAGGACCACATTCCAGGCTTTTGTGGAACACAGGCATCTCCACTAGGTTTAAAGCACTTTCTGGAATACTTGGGTAAATTCTGGCCACAGCTACACCAAAGGCCACGGTGTTTCATAGATCACTGAAATATGACAGCAAAAGATAACTGCAAATTAAAGAACCATTTATTTTATTTCTCATCTCTGTGCACTTGGCAACTGAGGGTGAAAACACCCCCCTGGAAATGGTAAATCACACAACCATCAACCTGCTGAGAGTCCTGATAAAAATCTTACAAATGTCAGGGATTGTCTTAAAAAACCCCACGAGCACACACAAACACAAATCCAAGAAAGCACATAAATTGTGTAAAGGCTATGCCATAAAAATTGAGGGTTTTTTAAACCGAATTGCAAGTGCCCCTTGATAGAGTGACTTGATAATTTGATAATTTGTTCAATTCAGCTTGATTACAGGTCTGATACTTTGACATTATCTACTTAGAAGGTACTGAACTAGTATTCAAATGATTGATATTAGAGCTGCTAATCACTTGACAGACAGACCCTGACCAAAAACATAATTAAATCATTACCCAGATAGGTATTGCTACAAAAACAACCTTAAGAGCCATCATTAGTGGTCAAGAGAGATGTCAGAGCTGAGAGTCACCTATAGCACGGATGGGCATTAATCCATGAGGACAAGAGCACCCTGCAACAGCTGCAGATTGAGCTCATCCTTCACACACCCAGAGCAGGCACCCAGACAGCCAAACTTGGCCTGAGGAGGGACGGACGAGTAAAAAACAAACCCTAAATGAGGCACCAGACTGAAACAAAGCATGGGAGTTAAAATATAGATACGATCAGAGCCAGCTACTGACACTAAACGAGAGCTGTGAGGAAAAAGGAAAGGCGTAACAGACTGAAGAAACCCATTCCCCTCTCTCACTGTGCCTCGGTCTGGCTGTACCAAGCCAAAAGATTACCAAGAAAAACAAAAACCCAAACAACAACAACAAAAAAATCAATCAAAAAAACCCAAAACAAACCAAACCAAACAACCAAAACACCAAAAAAACCCCACTAAAAGAAACCCAAACGCAAAACCAACAGTGACTTTATCTCAGGTTTTTCTCATCTTTTATCTTCTATATTTCAAATGTTGAAAACACTATCAAAAAGTAGAGCTTTAACGAGCTAGCTACATTACAACTGCATTCTCTGCTATATAAGGCAAATTACAGCATAGTTTGATTTCTTTGAAACTTAGGCACACTCATGAGGGCAATCTTTTGTTCTTTTTACATTCTTTTCTTAAAGAAAATCCTTAAGAGAAGCAGAGCATTAAGGACAAATGGTACTTTTAAGACTTTTACAATCACACATCTTCCTATGATGATAATCACATTAGACTTGATTCTTCCCAATCATGAAAAATCAGGAGTTTCCTCTGAGGGAAACAAAATAAATGCTCCAACCACAAGGGAAAAAAGAAAAAGGGGGAAAAAGAAACAAAATAAAACACAGTGAGAGCTTGTAATCCAGGAAAGCTTCGTTCCAGGGATCCTGTGGATGAGGGAGCCTTTCCACCACAGAATCATTCAAAAGAAACACACACTGCATATTTAGGATATGGTACAGTCTCAAGACTTTTTTTTTTTTTTTTTTGCTGTTGGTTCACACATTTCCAGCAGCTTAGACTTGCTCCTGGTCTGCAGGACTCTTCAGGGAGGTTCTGAGGTGGCTGTGCCTGCAGGCTACAGGATGCTGACCCGGGGCAATCGTGACCCCAGCACTGCCACTGGAATCTCTGCCAGAGACAGGATGCCCTACGAGATCCACCCAGAGAAAACCCACAGAGGAAATAAAGAGAATGTGCATGGAATTCTGATGAATTTTTCATTTTGCACCACTGGGGAAAACAATGCCAGCCCATCCTCGAGGTTATGGGATATCTGTCCTATACTCTGGCAGAATTTATCTGTCTTTAGGACTTTGTCAAATGTGGAGGAAGTCAGTTTGAAATTTCAAAGTGAGGACAGGAAGGGAGAGGCAGGAGCAAGGAGAACAGCATGGACCAAGAGCTCCAGCACATCAACACCCAAGAACAAACATCTTAAATAAACATCCCTTATCCTCTGCTCTAAAAGTGCCCAAGGTGAAGCAGAAGGAATATTATATTTTCCTCATGAGTAGCTGGAAAAGTCTTTTCAAGTCCACGTCAAGTCTTAACTAACCTGCCTATGGTGCTTTTTACCATATTCAGAAAATTCTGTGGGTTTTTGGGGTTCACGTTTTGTATTTTCTTTTCTCCCTGCTCTCGCAGTCTTGCAAGACGTCTTTTTAGCTGCAGCCTGACTTTTCTGACCTCTAGTCCTAAAATTTTGCGTTCCAACAGGACGTTCCATTCCAAACGTCAAACCCAGACCAGTCTGTTTCGCTGTGCCACTTCTATGCACCCTTAATCACCCCACGCTCTAAAAGCTAAACGTGTGACACAAAGGAGGCACCCCTGGGCCACCCAGAGCAGTCACTGGGTAAAAAGTGCTTTGCTGAGCAGGGACTGCAGCCCTGGCAGTGCTGGGAGGGAGGGAGGGAGCACCTCAGAGGTGATGAATTCTGCTGTCCCTTGCCCTGCGGGTCACAGATGAATTCCCTCCATCCGATCTGATGGTTCCAAGGGGTGCTAACAGGAGCTAAGTGCCACTGGCAATAGGAACTGATTGGTTCAGGAGATGTCATTACCTCTGGAAAAATGCACTGGTAAAAGAAAATCATTTCAGACCAAGAGGTGATGGGAGTACCTGATGTACATCACCATAATTTTTTCCTCATTCAGGTAATTCCCAATAATGTGCACATTTGAGCACGTGTTTGAGTTGGGTCAAACTTGCTTTAGCGCATCCTCTTGTTCTCCTGCAAGAGGATTTCTATTGAAATTCACGTATTTTTGTTTTACAGTTGCACTGACCGGGCTCAGTTAAAGAAGCAGTGGCAAAGCCCACGTTCTCTTGCACACGAATTTCTATAGGAAACTCCTCAAAAATAGCAAGACTTTTGTAGTCCAAATTATTGAGTTCTGTGACACACAAAGCTCTCGAGTAACTCTGCCATCAGAGCGTATTTTTGTGATTATCAAACAACTTTTCAATATACTATGGATACATTCTATTTTCATGGTATCTGTTTTTTCTCCTAAGAACATAAGATTGGAGCCTAACTACTTTATTTTTAGCATTCTCTGCCTCCATAATGGCCACTGGTACAATCGAGTGGGATCTGTATCACAGTGATGTTTCTTAATTACATTAAGCCCCACTGGAGCGCCCTATAAAAACCACTCAAAATCCTCATTTTTCCAAAGCAATAGTTACAAAAAAAATGTAGCGTGACAACATGTTAAATATCCTATCTTAGAAAAACACAGTTTAGCTCTGGTTAATTTTAGAAACACACAAAACTTCAGTTTCAAGCAACTGGAAATTACATTGGGGTCAACAGAAAAAATTCTAACCACATGGGACAGAAGATCATTCTAATTAGGACCGCTGCTCCTTTTCTTTTTGCTATCTGCGCACAAATTCTGATGTAGCACAGGATCTTTAGTCCTAAAACTATGCAACTGAGTACTTCTTTTATTTTATAATTCTTCAAATTATATTTGATTTTAACTCAAATAATGCTTTACATTATTTTCGTGGAGAAATGCGGAAAACAAAAACTTGGTACAGCAGATTAATTTTGTGAATATTTTTAGAATGCATCTGCAATGGCTGTTAATAATTAAGAGGATCAATAAAGGCTTCTTAGTTACCCAAGCACAACGATTATCACAATTATTATAAGCCATAAACTTATCTCCCCATACTTAGGGGCTAATGCACATAGTCTGGTCCTTCAGCGAAATGTTTCTGATCTTCTCCCTTAGAATTCTGGGAATAAACTACATCTTTAATTACCCTGGAGAGCAGGTTACCAAATTACAAGCATATATTAGCCAACAGGAAAAAACAGTAACTTTTGCCTTCTTTTCTCTGGTATTTTGACAGTTCACCAACTACACTATAAGTGAAAGCAAATAATCTGTGAATTCTGGTTATTGTTGCTTTTATGATCTCTTTCACGTACACGTTCTGTGCAAGAACTTACCTAGAAGTGGAAATTACACATTAACAATTTTAAATGTGTCAAATCTATTAATTAGTTGCAAATCCCATGTACCTAACATGAGAAAAAACAAACAAAAGAACCACACCAAAAAAAAAATCAAAACCCAGATGCTTAAACTCACCAAGAAGTTTAGGAATGACATAATGCTTTTACAGAGCTCATTTGAAATAATTAGGATGTAATAACTGTGCAGGGCACATGCAGACTCTCTGCAAATACAGGATAATGCCATGTTTGCCTAGTTGCAGTAATTTCCCTCATTTTCCTCCATTGTATAGGCTGCCCATAATGCCTCCAGTCTCAACACCGACTAGAAAATTGTACCTTTGATGGGCTCCCATTGTCTCCCAGTCACTCCACACCGCATTTGTTTATCAAAGCCTCTCTCCCACCAGACTCACTCCACTCCGGCCTTTCCTCCAGCTCCTTTCTGCCTCGTTAGAGGATATTTAACAATGTCAACTATCAATTTCCTTGTCAGGTTTCAATTAGGATAGTTATTACCTGATCAATCAATCACTCACACACATCAATAACTGCTTCACCTCTCTCCTGCTTTCCAGGCTTCCAACCACCTTCCCTCCAATTACCCAGGGCAGATGCTCTTCCACCGCCTCCCTTTGCTCAACCAAACCATGAAATGTCTTGGTTTGGTTGAGCATCTCTCAATTGCAGCCATAAACTTTATTGTCCACACTAGCAGGAATTTTGTTTTTAGTTGGAAATATTTCTTTATAAACTGGGGATGCAAACTGAGATGCTGCACCTGAACATGGCACCAACTGGACTCTCCCACACAAACCAAGCATCTTTACAAAAAATGGACCAAAACTGCAAGGACCAGAACAGCAAGCATTGGTACATATTTATGTTCTTTGGTAGGTTTTGGTAATAAAACATTTGAGAGACACAAGTCCTGCTTAGTTTAACAAATTGTCTTCTCGAGGACTTAACTGTGGGCTCGCATCGTGCTGCTTCAACAGCCTCACATTTAAAGGAACACACCAGCCAACCCCTCAGGACATGAGGTCAACGAAACTCCTTCAGATCAAATTTATTTTTAAAAAATAAATAGGCTCATGTACCAGTCAGTATGTAATAACCTCATATTAATATAAAACTCATATAATAAGCAACCTCACGCGAGCTAATTTCCATTCCTATATATTTAAGTTCATCTCTTCTGCTAATCCAGTTATATTCTGGTTGTTTAATTTTTCCTGTAAGCTCCCTACTTTAATTTGAAGTCTGTGTTTTGATCTTTCTGCAATTACACTCATATTGTTGAAAATTGCGTGGAGCTTACTGGTCCTTTTTCCAGGTGATATATTAACTCCTAGACGAAGGCTTGCACATCGCTCCATTCAAACAAGCATTCATAATGCTCACTCCAATCATTTGCCAAAATACATGTTTGCACAAAGCTCTTTCACTCTGATAAATTGTACACATTGCTTTTCGAATCCTCCTCAGACAGTTGCTTTTGTTCAACTTATCAATACAGCAATTCTCATTTAGAGCTTAATTTAAAATTATACTTCTTTTAATGTCAATGTTTCTTGCTATATTTTGTTCCTGTGCAAAACTAATTAAATGAGTGTTTATTATTACTTTCTCTTCCAAATGATTCATCTTTCTAAGTTATGGATTAAGACTGCAGTTACCCTTCCCAAGAACTGAATCCTCCCAGCTCTATCAAGAATCATTTTATTTTCAAAAATATTATACATTTTCACAACTTTTAAGCAATTACTTTTCATAAAGGATCTTGATATAAAAAGAAACAAATCAAATTGTCTCAAAATCCTAGTTCTAGCACTCTGTCTTCAACACATGCTGTAAGGTTTATATTAAGCAAACTATCATGTATTTTTACTCCAGTGTAGCCAGAGCCCTCTTGACTGGCAGAGAGAGATTGGAAATGGAACCATCTCAGTTGTGATGTCTGTAATTCCTGAGTTTGGGAACTCTTTCCCAATCAACTCTGACAATTAATGGTGAGAAACGAGGGCAGTCAGGGGAACCCACAGGCGTTATGCTCTGGGGCACTGCTCCCCTTCCTACACACTCACACAGAAGGGAAATTAAAATCAGCCATTTGAAAATGTATCCATGTAAATACACCAAAGCACCTTTAAAAAAACCCCAAATCTGCAGCAAGGGAAGCACGGCACGTACACTACAGAAAAGGAGAATTTCCAGAGGCGTGAGCTATCACCGGGCCAGTTCCATGGCACAGCATTCCCGAATCCACACTGGAGACTGGGAGCCTGCTCACACCGAGAGCAAACCAAAGCACTGAGCTTCAGCACTTCCAGGACCACTGGTCCCTGACAACTTTTGTGACAAAAAAACGCCCCAGTCAAAGGAAAGAAGAAAATTTCAAGTCCACACCAAAACCTACAGTTGAAGGCAGTGTCCATGTTATGCAATAATTTGCTCCCTGCTGAGGAGCAAGCACAGGTTTGTACCCCGAAGCTGCTCGTCCGTGCCCACAGTTCAAGGCTGACGAAGCTGCAAAGGCACCACGGTGAAAGCTCAGATTACCAGAGCTGGCGAGCAGCCTGAGGGAAGAGGCCACAAACACAGCCCAGAGAAACTGCACTGAGAGCTCAAACTGACAGGAATCGCTCTGGCACGCCAGATAATGAAAAATGCACTAAAAACCAGACAGAAACAGGTACAGAGCACCTTGGAATGCCAAACCCTTGCAGGATCCCATACAAGGCTTTGAGGACAGGTCTTCACTAAGTTACCTGCAGAGTTTTATACAAGTCCATCTAGAAATGTTATTATCTTTGTAATATAAACAAATTCAATAATTTACTGGTTTTTAATGGCAAGTAAGATCCTGGTTCAGTTGGCAACCAAGATTTAGAAGTCAACTTATCCTCCTGTTAGTGAGAGGTGACATGAAGAGGTTTGGGGTTGGTGACGATGGATGATGAGAGCAGGTGACACGAGCAGGAGCCCAGGACTGTTGGGGAAGCTGGAATAGGGAAAACGTATAAATATGATTACCCAGCAAAAACTGTAGGTGAGATTGAAATGAAGACAAGCTCTGAGTTACCCAACCCCAGTTACTGAACAACCGGAAAACAATAGCATGGCCGGCTGGAGGTAATCCCCACTTGATTGAACAATGCCTTCAGCTTGCAAGCAGGTGCAAGGGTCAGAGAAGACCCTGCAAATGCATCAGAGGGTCCAAAAAGCAACTTTTGGAGTTTAAAGTGTAACGCCATAGGCTAATGCAATGATTCTTATAGGCTGTAGGCAAATGTTGTAAGATTTGTAGCTTATTCTAGATTGGTCAACGGAAATCAGAATATTCAACACAGAAGATGATTTATTGTATTGTAAACGCTCATTCTAGTCAGTCTAAACTGCTCTCTTAATTCTGCACTTTCTTTTCTATTCTGCTCTGCTCTCTTCACTCTATTCTGCTTTCTTCCTTCTCTGCTCTGGCCTGCTTGGAGTTGCGCCTTGCAGCTCCAGGTAAGCCTTTCTTTCCCCACGCCTTCTGCAATAAACCTCATGTTCTAAAACCTCAACACAGAGATCTCAGTTTGTCCCGAACGACCATCCAGCGGACACAGAGAATCCTACACAGGACTGAGCACCACCACCCACCCATTGCTTTTTGGGCTCTGCAGCAACGATGATCAGGGCCAGCAGCTCTGCACAGTGCTCCTCATGCAGCTGTGATCAGTTATCAAGAGATGGTATCGCTGGGTATCACCAGAAACAGGCCGGCTCATTTCCTTCAGAGCACATAACTGAAGTGTGCGAAGCTGCTCAAAGTGGGAATCAGCTGACACTCACAGCCTTGGGACAGACACTGACACAGGACCAAAAAAATCAGAATAAAAATATTGGTTGCTATCACTTTAGCCAGCTGCTACAAAACACTAACACAGTGCGTATAAAGCTGCTTTAATATTCATCATTTCAAGATTTTAGAAATGTGTTTTAAAAATTCATGCAGGAGATTTTATTCCTGAAGTGCATCCATTTTTCTGTCTGTAATACCACCCTATGAATAACCCCAAATGAACAGGCACATTTCCTTTCTCTTTGTGAAACAACTGGTATGCTTAAATACAATGTTAACCTGGAGAAAATTCCAGCATTTTCTACACGCTTTGAACACTGGGATTGAAATACCAGTCATTTCTGCCTTCCAATTATTAGGCTTCCTTAAAACTAATTAAACTCAAATATTGTTTATCTCTAATCAATTTCAATATAATGGGAAAGAATTTGATACTTTATTTCTTCATCCAAGGGCAAATACACAGCACAGTCTGCAAGAGACTACCTCAGAGACTGGATACAGAATTATCTACAGTTACACTACAACCTCACCAAATTTTATCAGGCCCATACACATTTTCACTTAATTTCTCCCACTATTTATATTAATTTTTCATGAAGACTCAACACAGCCTTTTAAAGTGAGATACTGCTAGAAAATTTAGTAGAAAGCAAGAAGTGCAAACTACAGAAAAGACCACAAAACCCAAACACTATATAAATTTTTTAACCCTCTGTGATGAAACCATGCATTGCTAATTTCTCAGTAAAAGCTGCTAATTCTGTGAGCATTGGAAGTGATGAAATTCATTTGCTGATCAGCTGTAAAAGGTGTTTGGCTGTGTTTGATTGATTGACTTTGGTGCCCTCCCAGCTTCATTCACCAATGGACACTTTTCTAGAGCTGAGGCTTTTTGAAATCTGTTCTTTCTTCTGAGAGGTCCTCTAACACCAGCAATTTAAAATTCTCTGCCATCTTGCAGGGAATTAGTTATCTCAGATCTCTTAGCCTTTCATCAGTCAGCAGATATGGTGAAAAAGTTGAAGATTTAGGTTGAAGAGATGCAGAAAACACCAACTGATAAACTTTGCTATCTTGTATACAGAAGTTAAAAATGGCTCAAGACCAACTTTTCCGTCCTAATCTCTGCTCGTACCCCTGTCCCCCAAACTCACATAAAACAATGCTATTCAGGTTATTTAAACTGTAAAATATACTAGGAGGAAGCGTAATTGTAATTTAATCACTGCTGCACTAACAAGCTGAAGCAAAAAGAATGGATTGATGTTCAATAACTACATTTAAAAAATAACGACTTCTCGTTTTAATTGGTATTTCATTAGTTGTGCTATATACAATTATGTAATAAAATATTAAATGCGACATAATTCAAAAACATAATTTAAAGCTCTATTACATAGTTTCTTCTACAACAGCTATTAATTTTCAGACAGCTCCCATAAAGATTTACTGCCTTAAATCACATGAGGAAAGAGTGAGCAGTCTTGATTTACATTAAAATAGAGGAAAATGCAACAGCTCTGACATTTACCCAAGTACTCAAGTTATCCTCAGGTACTTGGGCGCATCTCTCATTTCACTGATGAAGTTGTTCAGAGAAAAAACAGCTCCTGTATGTCACCTATAGATTGTTCTGCTGCTTGCCCAGCGAGCTTTCTGTCAAATCTTTCTCATGTGCTCACGTGTATTTTATAATGCATCATTATTGTGCCAGCTCAGGAACACGGCAGCTGAAGGGACAGCAGAAATAATACCCTCCAAATTAATGTAAAAACATGCCAACAAATATCACGTGAATGATTTCCTTCAGGCAGCCACACTCTGTTCAAGTCACGTTACCAGCGGGAGCATCCTGGTTGGAAGGGAAAGGAAGGAGGCAAACGCTCCCTGGGACACTGCACCATGTCCAGGTGACAGCAGTGCCCAACTCAGCCATTTCTATATAAACCTGCATCGCACAGTTACAGAGCTGCTAATTCTTTGTACACAAAATACCATTTTTAATGTAATTTCTACTTTATTACTTTATTATAAGAGTAAACACATTTCTATCTATATTTCTTCCTGACACAGCTGGGAAAATATTTGTACAGAAGGTGAAGGAGCCAGACCTGCGATGTCTTTTCTAGCTCTGTGTATTTTTGTTGCCATGAGATGCAAAAGCGTGGCAATAAATTTCTGTTTCGCTAAATGCATTTATTTTTAACAGACCTCAAGTTCTCTTTAAATTTATAACCAACCCCATGCATATATGTGTTTCCATGTATGCAATGAAAATGTTTTTAATCTGCGATCAATAAAAATTGTCATTGAAAAGCAAAACTGCATGGTATTGTCTAATGGAATTACAATTATGCAAAACTTAATTAATTAGACATTAAAGAGCCATTCCTGAGCGTGGACATTGCCCTTCCCTCACACCACACTCACCCCCGTGCACCACTTCACTAAACCAACAACAGCTTCAGCTCTCCTATCAAATGTCTGCCTTCAAATTAAATGTACTTTATCTATATGTAATAAAACCAGGTTGATATACAGTGTCTGACAAAAAAAAAAGACAACACACTACCTACGGGTTCTGATAGACAGCAAATCAAAATAATTCAAGCAACCAAATGCACTTTGTGGAAGTGGCTTATTTCACTGGGTAGGCTAAACGTATTTTGAGGAAGGATTACGCTTTGTTTGGCAATTTATTTTATTGACAAAGCATATTTCATCAGATATTGCTCCGCATTTTGTAGACAAATGCGTGTTGTCAAATTTCCTATTTCCTTTGGTGGCTGAAAAGCATTTTTCCACAGATTCTGCACTTCTCTAGAGAGCACGATGAATTCCACACAACAGTAGATTCTGTGGAGGTGTTTGTATTACAAGTTTATTTAAAATAGTAGGATTTTTAAGAGTATATCTGGAATATATAATGGAAAATGGTCTTTAGTGTTGATATGTGGGTGATTGGGGTCTGTCACAGTAATTAATAATCATTACAGTAAATTTTTTAAAAAAATTAAAAATCAGTATCTAAGTAATTTGGGGTTCTGTGATTCTAATTTATGCAATATTTTTACAGACAATTTACCCTTAACTTAGAGTAACTATGAAGTCCTGGAGTGGTTGTGGCCAAATATTTGAAGACAATTACCCTCTGCTGCTTTCTTTCTGATCTATTTTCTTTTATTGCAGGAGTACAATGTACTCTGTACAGCGTCATCAGACAAAGAGCCTGTTCCAACTGTGACAGAACCAACCTAAGGCAATTAATTCAGATTGTTTGTTAAAATCAGACTACGAACTAACAAAGTAACCAAAACAATCCTCTCCTGGCCCCTGACAAACCACAGATGAAACACTCCTGTCAAGAATATTGATTCAACAAATTACCTTCACATATTTTCCATGCAGAAAAAACCCCCAACAGATATTATGAATATTCAGCCCAGTTAAAGTGAGTATTTAACCCCTATATGGTTATAATTCAAAATACTGACTTTACATGTGTAATTTTCTTCTTTGTTACCAACTGTAGTCAAGTTAAATCAGATTTTGACTTGAAACATAAAAAATCATGTCCTGTTCTCATTAGCATTAAACCGAGTGGAATTCATTCTTTCAATATCAAAGAATTACTCTTCATGACAAGTCTGTCTTTAAAAAGAACTTGTGGACAGACATCATGAAGAGCTGCAGAATTATCAGCAATTTTACCTGAAGGGGTAATTTACCAGGAAGGTTAAAAGGCCCCCATTTGCTGTGGGAGCATTTGAAGAGCTGTGTCCATTAAACTGTGTAGGCATTGAGAGCACTTTCTTTTTTAGCCAGTGTTTCATTTTTAGTCCACTGTAATGATTAAAGAATCAGTCATTTTCTTCTAAATTCTCTTAAGCAAGAAGCAAATCCATGGACAGGAACAGCTTGCATACGAAAGTAACATACAGAGAAGACAAAAGAAAAATTTGCAATTTCCTCTCAAATACCCTGTAGGGATAATCCACATTTTTTCAAAAATCACCAATATGTAAACAACGATTTTCCAAAAATCCAGGAAACACCAAGACAGCTGCTGCCAAGGGAAATATTTGACATGGCTGGATGGCCAGCAGAGGAGACACCAGGTAAGAGAAATTTCTCCTCCCATCACAAACTAATTCACTCCTCCTCTTGCAGTAACCAGCTTTCAGGCACTCCTACAGAACAGGGCAGCCTGCAAAGAGCTGTAGCAATGACCACTGTTTCTCCAAGTGCCAAAGGGCTTCCCCACTGCCTCATGTGCAGCTCTCATGAAGGAATCTGCACCATCTCCTGCTCCCCAGGACAGGCCTCCTGCTCAAAGAATTCAACCAGAACAGAGTCAGCAGCAACCCAGTGACCCAAGGGCTGGTGTGAAATCCGTCACTTAAGGGTTCATGTACCTGCCTGAATGGCACTTGCAGTAAGAGTTCATTTAGCTCCTCTCATTTTGGTGTCAGTATTTGTTTCACCCACAATAAACGGAGTAAACTCAACACTGAGCAGGAATAACACCTAACTTACCTCAGCAACTCACTTGGGCAGCCAGCACCAGGCAAGGACACTGCCTAGGGAGGAGCAGCCACTCACTGCAGGCTGCCTCCCTGCTGCACACCAGGACACCAAGGTTTTGTTCTTTTCTAAGCCTCTTTTCTGCATCAAAAGCACCTGTGATTTTGGAACACTGTCCCTGGCCACAACTGATGAGAACCTTCCCTTCTGAGGTCCTCCCACGAGACACCTTTACTCCTCACAGTTCCAGAAGCTCCGCTGGGGAGAAGAGACAACAATGCCCACCTTCCCTGGAACTCAGCCTGTGTCCTTTCAGCCCTGCCCAGACCGTGCTGCTCTCCCTTCCTGCAGCACTCCCACCCTGAGGAGCTGGGATAGCCAGCCCCACTGCAGCACACGACAGATACAAAGATTCTGCACTCCTAAGAAATCAGGAATAGTTTCTTATTTGTATTTTCTTGATCACTCTGCACATCTAACTGGAATGCAGATGGTTCCACTACTGCTTTAGCAAAACCTAAGGGGGAGCAGGGCCTGGTACCTGGAACTCCCAGGGAAATGGCATTTGGGCAGCCTCCCACCCGGCTGACGTGCTGGCCAGGTAAACGGATCACAGCCAGCGTTTCCTGCTCGCTGCTCCTCAGCTCTGCCACAGAGGAAGTTCTCAGTGTTCTTGGCCCTCATACACGCTCCAGATGGTTCTATGGTGAAGCTTCTCAAAACCATTTTTGCCACCGACACGTGGCAAAAGGAGTCTCAATCAGAATTATTATTATCAGGGTTGGACGGAGACAAAGAAAAAGGAAAGCATCAGGGAGAGCACAAATGTGATTAAAGGTTGTGGCGTAACACTAATCTTCTTCTCCAAGTTCTGCTGGTTCTTGGAGTCAATTCATGTCATAGGTTTTGTTTCCTTTTCCTGCTGGGCACAGGCATGCTGCAGGGGAATGTGCTTGTAAAAAAAGACCAGCCAGTTTAGCCAACTTAGCTCCAGTTGAGATGAAGGCTTCCCAATTTCACCCATCTGAACAACTGTTTTGTCCCCTTAACACTGCTACTAAACCTCCGTGTGATGAACTAAGTAGATTAACACTATGAAGAATGAAGGTTCATTCTTGGTCTTTATTCATTCATGAATTTTTTGCCCTGGTTTTCAAGCCCCTGTGTGGGTCCGTGCACATGCAGTTATCCCAAACGAGTCACTCAGGACCAGGGGAGCAGCAAAGGTCCTTCCCTCCCCAAACTGCAGAGGTAACTCTGTTTCTCTTGGCTTGCAGAGACCAGTCTATACCCTGATCCTGCAGTCCTAACTCACTTCTTTCTAAATCTCACTTCCATGTGCCAATTTCTTGTGAATTAGGAACGCACTCGCGGCCATACAGATGAAGATTATGGATCAGTAATCCCTTTTGAAACCAAGTAACAGCTTTAAATGGTACAATCAAAAGCCAGAGAAAAATAGAGAGCAATTTGAAAAAGAGCATCACTGTAAAACAAAGTCCATGCTTAGAATTAATTATACCATTGCATATTGTAAATTGACATACAAAAATATATATTTGTAAGGCCATGCATATTTAGTTCTTTGTCTTCAAGGCAAACTCTTCACTGACTTGCTTTGAAGTCATCAATTAACAAAACACGAGGTGCACATTGATACTCTGGATCTCCTCAATAAACCAGAAATAGTCAAGCTCACTCTTGTCTTTATCACACAACAACTGCACTGTAAGAGCCGAGAGATTATAGCTCACCTAACCAGCACAGGTTAACTAGATAGCCATGTTTCAATTAAAGAAAAAAGCCAATTGTTGCGTGTTTTATTATCATCCTGAAACATCTTGGCAACAATTAATAGCTACCCAATTCATAGAAATTGCTTTCCTTATTTTGGAAGCAGCTAATTTCTTTGAATGTAATGACTAAGAGAAAAGAAACATCTGTTTCTGTTGCTAAGGAGATCGACTAAAAAAAAAAAAAAAGAGATAAGACAAATATTTAGAATATTTTTTTAAAAGAAAAAATTCCCTCCACTTGGGTTCAACTGCAGGCTTTATAATCAGTGGCACAGGCAGCTATCACATAACAAACACCAGTGCATTTCTCTTTTTGCATTGTGACTGCTCCACTGCCAGATAATTCTGCACATTTATTCAGGGACAGCACAGCACAACAAATGAAGATGCCTGGACACATTCACCAGCAGCTCTGTGGCTCGAGCAGCTGCAGATGCTCACCCTCAAAAGTGGTATCTGCATAATAAGCTGCATTTCTGCTAAAGTGAGGGAAACTTCAACCGTGCATGAAATGTGCCACATGACAGTTATGACAAAGCTAATATTCAAAAATAAGAAGATGCAGTCTTGTAAAGCAAAAGAAAAAAAAAAAACCTCTCTCTACCAGTAGGCAGATTGTTCTAATGCCCGTGTTCACAGGGCTGTAATTAACCTGGTGTTGTACAAGCACGGAGCAGATTGCCAGAGGGCACGGAAAGCTGGGTCAGTGAGGATCTGCACAATGCAAAGCTGCTTCTGCTGTTCACGCTCAAAAAGGTAAGGTCAGACCCATCTGCCAGCAAAAGAGGTGGGCAGGTGCAAGGTAAAATCAAATAAAAATCCAGTTATATTGAGTTTTTAACTTTAAATTAATCTGATGAAACTCATCAGGTGGTATATTTTGGTTTTCTATAGTAGACCACATGAGACAACAGCAGTCGTGTTGTTTTCCACTTCAGGTCACTGTAAAGGTGCCGACATTGTGAGACACATTTATGTAAATACAAACCTGTAAAAGGCACAGTGACACCGAGAATAAATAACAGCTTGAAGACAACCAGCAAACCACAACCTGCCCTGCACACAGCTTCAAGTTCCAAAGGAGAACAGGAGCACAGAACAAGAAATGTTTGTGTTGTGAATGATCCTGGCTCTCAGACCTCCTGGGCTGGCCGCAGGGCTCGGGGCAGCAGGGCCCTGTCACTCTCCGAGCCCTCCTGAGGTGTTCCCCCACTGCACCATCAGCCCCCTTGGAGCCTCCCTAAGGTCCAAAACTGATTTATTCCTGCAAGGTGTCCTGCCCACCCCGTGTCCCCGTTCCAGCCATCTCCAGGGTGACACCCAGGGCTTTCCTCAGGCTCCCTGTCCCTGTTCTTGTCCCAGCCCCAGCGGCAGGCACAGGCAGCTCTCAGTGCTGACAGGGCTGCGAACGCCGAACATTTTGATTCTCACTGCTATGGCACTTTAGTTTTCATCTACTTCTTCTGTTTTCCATCACACCTGATCTTTGAAGATCCTATCCAAGCAGATACAGGTTCCTGACTTGAAGTTAACTTTAATTTCAGACTGATTCACATTCAGACTCTATTTTAGAACTTTATTTTTTACTTGTACCTGCTACTTCTAGAAACACAAACAGTGCAATAAAAAGCAAAGGAAAAACCTGAAAGAAAACATCTATTTACCAATATTCCCTTCTCTTAATAAAGATTTCTATTTTTCTTTTTGGTTAAATACACAAAAATTAGCTGTTCATGAGAGCAAAGGCACCAGCCTGAACTGCAATGAATGGAACTGAAATGCAGCTTTATCCATCCATTCTTCATATGTGTGCTCTGTTCCACCAAAAACATTTATCAGACACCTACACAGTCACACTACCTCAAACTCCAGTCACAAAGTAATTACAGACACAGGGTTTCTTCCAGGACAGATGCTGACTGAGAACCTTTCCCTTTCACAAGGTAGCTCTGAAATAGCTCAGCCCAGCATTCATCATCAAACAGGAGGGCTACAGCATCCTCAAACACACAGAAATTCTTTTCAAACCCCACCAAGTTTCCAGGAAGACTCCAGAATCAGTTGCACAGAAATCTCGAATTGCCAGTGCCGAGTTTTCAGTGCAGGGAGGAAGGGATAAAACCAGAAATCAAGGCCAGATCACCAAGAGCACCATGGGCAGGATTTTACATTTTCCTTCATGTCAGATACCCCCAGTCAGTGCTTGCAGCACCTTCCACAGCCTGTCTCACAGAGAATCACCTGCCAAGAGCTGTAACTTTTCTCTGGGCTCTCAAGGACAGCCCCAGAGTGCACAGAATCTCATTTCTACACCTTCCAGGCAAGGCCTGTCCCCTTCAGTCTCACTTTAAGCAGCACTCAGATATTTATCCCAACATTTCCCTCCAGCTTCCACTCCAGGCCAGCCTGAATATCGACAGCATTTCCCCCACCCTTTCACCCACAGCCCCATATTCCCACAGAAAGCCAAAAAGATGAGTTTTCCTTTTAAAACTATGACATATATTAAAACTTGTCCTTAGTTAGAAAAATCAAAGGTCAAAGCTCAAATGTTTTTCCCCACAGAGCCTTTTCCACACAGAAGTTCATATCCCACTCAAGTTTATGAAAAGTATATGAGTTATACAACGTCGTTTTTCACACAAATCTCATATCCCATGGAAGTATTTGAAGAATATATGAATTATACAAGGTCATGGCACAGAATGAAGATTATTGATAATAAAATTTGTATGTGACTTCAAGAGAATTCTCATAAAATAGCAAATACTATCAGCATCTATTTATCAACTCTCAACTTCATGTGCTACATAGCAGTCAGACAAAAAAAAAACCCAAAAAAACCCCAAACGACAGGACTTCAAACATCCAGTTATTTTTTTCCAGTACATTTTTACTTGACATTTAGTGATAATTTGGTGTTTTTATATAGTTAGTTTTTCTCACTACATCCTTCTCAGCCTGAACTCTCATATCTAGAGTCAGCTAAAACGTTTTTAAGATACAGTAATTTATTTTTTTAATTATCCTAGACTCACTGTTCTGCTTGAATTATTCCCATCTTCCACACGTCTGACAGAGACCTGCATTTATCCAAAGTAATATTCAATTTCTCATCTGCTCATGCACTACTTGAGAAATGGCCGTGCTTCATTTCCTCATCTCAAATCTTGTGTCTTAAAGAATGCTGCCAATAAATTTCTCTCCCAACAAAGAGGTTTGCAGTGCTAAGGCCAGTGTGTGGGGATATGTCCTGATAAATTTAAAACCACTCCTACAAGTAAATAGGTTAAACCCCATTAATATTTCTACTGAACTTCAGAACAAAGACAAAAATTAAGGAAATGGTACTTGGGGATAGGAAATAATTTACAAAAGCATGGGTAACACCTTAATTCTACCTCTGTAATTATCATATTACAGTGACCTATTTTAATTGCATATATGTCCCTGCTCTTTCATCATGCTTAATTATTGCTGAAAATTCCAGGACAGCGTCCATTTTTCTGTATTGCTTTAAGAAATAAAATTAAAACAATGTTCTGATGCATTTTTTTCTTATTTGGGATACAGACTTGAGGTACGGGGTGAGGAATGGGAGGACAACACCGTAGCAATGCTGATTTATTGGTGAGTTTATAATTCAGAGTAATTTACTCTGAGTAAGTTTTATGCTTACACAGGATGGTAACCTGCCTTTGCTGCCAAAAGTTACTCAGGAGAAAAATCAATAGCTGAAGTGGCATTGGTTTTGTGGCTCCATTTCTAAGTTAAATATTAAACTTATCAAGCTCTGGTTGTGAGTTTGCTGCTTAAGAAATAAAAGAGACAAATACTCAAGAACCCATTATTTGTAAACTTTTGTTCCCTTTAAAAATTCTTGCAAATTAATAAATCCAACGTGGTAGAGGCATCCAAGTCTGATAGTAAAGGGCTTCTTCAGCAATTTGCTCAAGTATTTTTGACTCTTCACACCAATGGGAGTTCACAGAAGGTTTTCCAACTGTACAGAATATTTTCTTTTATACAGTGGCAGCACTAAAAATGCCAAAAAAATTGCATCCTACAGACCCAGAACTAAGAAGGGCACAGAAGTTGGCAGTGATGAAGAGGCTGTTTCCTTCCAGCTCCCACAGAAGAAGGGAATTTACTGTCAGGATGCAGGAAGCTAAGAAATTGAGTCCTCCCTTGAGGATAAGTCCAGAAAGGTTTTGTTCAAGAAGTTAAACTTGTTTTTTCTCTGAGGTAGTTACTTTCTAAAGGCTTTGATCCACCATGATGGGATGCTTTCTTTTCAACAAAGGCTGCTATCAAGTGAGAAAAAAAAGCAAACCTAACAAATACGCTGAAATATTGGTGTCACAGCCACGGCCTCTGCAGAACACAGGGAAAGGAGTCTCGAGAGCTCTTTGGGAACTGACTTTGGTGAGCTTTGGACAGATGTAGAAAGAATAAAAGGCAGAAACAGGCAGTGCTGAAGGCCTGGGCAAACCACACAAAAGGGAATTAACTGGGAAGTTACCAGCACTTCCTCATCACACCAGGAAAGCCACAGGAACACGAGTTTAAGGAGGGAAATAAAGAACAGACAGTACCAGCTCAAAAGTGCAAAGTGACAACAGAACCTACAGCAGGCTGCAAACGAGATGTCAGCGGTGCCTGGGACAGAGCCCAGGGCAAATTCCCAACCCCAAACCCGCAGCCAAGGAAAGCTCACACGGCGTGTAAAGACAGAACACCTCCCCAAACCCTAAAGGCCCAAAATGAAACCCCAAATCAGCTGACGCACCACTCTGAGTGTGATCTTGTAGTGCTCCTGTTCTTCCCCTGTCCTGGGGCTCTCAGAGGAGCCCTCTCAGCTGGAGGAGTGGCTGGAGATCCTCTAAACAAATCCTCCATTGCAAGGAAAAGGAAGTTCTGCTCCTCCCAAACACACCGAGCTCCATGTCCCAGCTCTGTCCTGACTCCAATCAAACCCACAGCGAACTCCCCCCGACATGTGATGGGGAGCAGTAAGAAAAGTTTCTTCTTCAGTACCCAAAAATCCTTCCTGGCCTCGGTATTTTCCAGAGCAATGAAAATAAGCCATGTACAGGACCCAGCCACCATTTTGAAAGGTTTAATCAGGCACATTCTCCACCTCAATTACTACACGGAATTATGAATTTGGTTTCATGTTCAGCATTGCTACCGAGCTGCTGTCTGATCCTGGGAGATTGCCTGGTGTTATTTTAAAAAACAGACAGCAAAAACCAACAAACCAGGACTACAGCCGGGGATTTTGAGATTGAGCTATCAGGTGTTTGAAAATTTTCATCAAGGACCTCCTTCTGCAACCTTCCCTTGAGCAACTGCTGTTGAGATACAGAGAGACAGGGAGAGCTTCTGGACCAGTATCTTTCATCACTTAATATTTTGTTTTTTCTCCTGGAATTTGGTGTGGGTAGTACTTGTCAGTTCTTTAACTACCTGAAGATGGGCTATGAAGATCCCTTAAATACATGAACATATAAAAATAACCTATAAATAGACTATATAGATCCATTTATAATAGTCAGAACAGATTTCAGGAGTCCCCTATTTCATATCTATAATTATACAGAACTGACAGAAAGCTGTCATGAAACTTAGACTTGTAAAACAATAAGAATAAATTTTAAAAACTCCACAATCCCACCAGATCTTCTTGCTCAGTATAAAGCATTACTTATACTAAAGTATTCCTAGTTTTCTCATTTTAATTTGCTTACGCTACATAAATGTTGAAAATTATAAATTACTCTAAGGGCCTGAATTGTTAAAGTATGGTGCACGGATCTTAATGGCCTAAAAACTGAACAACTACAGTCCTGGAGTCAGAAATTAACCTTCCAGTGGAAAACATGTAATGACAACCAACTGACCCATTCCAAACAATGCAGAAGAATGTGCTGATATTTTTCAGTGTGAATGAAAGAATTCCCTCGGAATTCGGTGCTTTTCATATCTAAACCCCACTATTTTGCCATGTTTTTCAAGACAAGCGAAACAATTTAAAATGTTATACTAAACTAACTCCAAATGAGAGATTCATTTCACAAAAGACATGATCTAGAATAGCTTCCTATGAAATACTGCCACTGAATTAAATGACTTGAGTAAGAATTCTCAAGTGTACCACCAAAAATTATACTCAGTAAAATTAAAATCCATAAAAGAAGACAGATTTTTTTTTTTAAATGAGTTGGTTTTGGTTTGGTTTTTTTCCTTATAGGAATCTATCCACCCAAGGTTATGTTTGCTTTTTTCTTCAGCCACTCCTAAGCCGGCCAGCCCATTCCCACTGCTGGACACCCTGGGATAAGTGTGGTATTTTATATAATTACCTGAATTCCCCGAGCATATGTACAACAGTAATTAAATTGCAGGGTGTCTTGTGAGCATTCTGACCAGCAGCGAGAGACACCAGCAAAGAACAGATAATGGGGAAGTTTCTCTCTTTGTCTTTTCTCTGCACAGCAGACATGGGCTATACACAGATACAGAAATTCATGGTATGCAGCCAATCACACAGACTAAACACGTGTTGTTGTGTTCAGAATCTGAATAAAAGGCTCATTTGAGTGAAGAAAAATTCCTTTGCTCCCAGGAGCAATAAATTCCTATCACCTGAATTTGTCAGGATGGGCAAGCCCAGCAAATGAACGTGCAGGTGGATGGGAAAAAGGCACATTTCTTTCAGCGAGCCCTTCTGAAGTAATTCACTCGGGCTGGAAAAGACTGAAGCAGATTCTTTAAAGGAAAATGCTGAGACAAATTGCTTTCCTCTACAAAAACACTTTTCCTGCAGAGATCTTCCCAGGCACTTTCCGAGCATAGATGGAACCACTTTGGCTGACAACATAAACACATCTGGGGCAGAGCAGCCCCCGGAGCCCCGGCTGGGAGTACTCACTGACCGGGAGGTCGGCAGCGCTGGCTCGCAGTCCTCGGGGTCGTGTCTTTAGCTCATCAGTTGAGAGGGAATTCGAACTGCACTGGGCAGGGAAAAGCAAGAAGGATCTGTCTGAAAGAAAAAAGTATAATTTTCAGAAAAAACCCCTCTGTAAAATACCAACAGTAAGCAAAGGCTTTAACAGCGTTTTGGTACTTCTCTCTCACAGTTTTTAACCACCAAAAGGACCCCACAATCTAACTGCACCAGGATGTAAGAAATAAATCTTCTAGATTCATCTTTCCATGTGCCCCCTCTTTTCCCTACTCCCTGTCCCAAATGCAGACACTCAAGTAAAGAGATTGCTTAGTAATTTCATTTTTACACTGCTAAACAAGTAAATAAGAAGGGACCACACCTTCTCTACTCAGTTCAAAAGAACAAAAAGACAATGATCTTAAGCAGCATTCATCAAAATTTTTGCATCAAGACACTTTTTCCACTGGGCATTTTTAGTACAAAAAAGTTTAAATTAAAAGACTCTTAGATGTCACCACTTCACAGACCATTTGTTGCTTTCTCTGTCAATTTATTCTTTTCTTTCTCAGTATGCAATACCTCCTGATACCTGTTGATTCCCACATTTTCTTCAGAATTTCTGTTCTTCACAAAAGTGTTTTTGGAAAAACAAATACTATCTAATATGTCCACAGCCTCAGCAATTTCCACCTGGTCAGCAAAACGATCCAGGCAGAGCCAAAACTATTTCTACGATGACTTTGAAAGGAACAAACAAACAAGCATTTCACCTTGCGATATAAAACTGAACAGTAAGAAATAACGGTGAAGAAGTGATTGGTCATTTTACCAAAGAAATTCAAATATGGCAGCTCACTTTGAAAAAATACAAAACCTTGACAAGCTGGAGGCGGGAACAGACATGTTAACCACCAATATTAGAGTCAAACGTTTCATAAGTATGTATAAAACCTATAAAGACAAGCTAATGCTTTTCGCTGTTACGCATGAAACTTTTAAGCTACTTTCTGTGAACACTGAGTATTTAACGCTGCTTTATCCATGCCTTTCACTGAATTTAAATTAATGGTATTTATTTTTGGTTAAAAAAGGAGCTCGATGTACTAGCCCTGCTTAACTGCTGAGGTTTATCTCCCTGGAAATGAATAGGCATAATTGTATTGCAGACCAACAGCTTTCCATAAAGCATCAATTATTTAAATAAGACAAAGAATTCGATACACATTGTACATTAGTATCATGTAAAATCTATGGCCAGAATCCTGGCATAAGATTTGCTACAAATATGAATCAAGGTGAAAAAAACCCCAAGTGCTTCGTGAAAGCTGAAATACAGATAACCTCACTAATTAGGGTTTGGGATGCAGTCTTTACTTTGATAATCTCCTTATTTTCACTATTACGCTTACTTTCCTTCCTTGCAATCCTATCAACTGATGCCTAACTGCAAATTACACTTCTAATACCTGCCTCCTGCTCTGGTAATTCTGTGCCATTTACAGCATTTGCCTGTGATTGTTAATTCTTTTATACCTTCCCTGTTTGTGCATCACTATTTCGGGAGCTGCTGGATTTGGAACAGCGAGACCCCTAAGAGCAGTGTTGGGTTACAGAGACACAGACACTGATAAGATATAAAGAAAAAGAACAAGGAGTAATTTGTGACAGCTGAAATCTGCCTCGTGAGAAGGCATCTTTAAACCTCAGCAAAGGCCACCTCACGCAGGTTTTTAAAACCGATCCCGGGGAGCTGCTGATGAACAGGAGGACACGTGGCCACTTTGGGACTAAAGCTGAGAAGTGTTTTGGCTTTGAAAGCTGAAATGGAGCCCACGGTGCCCGTGCTCAGGTTCCTGCTGTGGCACAGTCCCTGCTCACCCTGGGGGGATGGAGGGGACAGGTCCAGCCGAGCCCCCCTGCCCAGGCACTGCCAGCCGGTCACCCTCATGGTGCTGCAGGGTCACCTCTTCTCATGGAGCAGTGGGGAAGGAAGAGACGAGATCATGCAAAAACTACTTTAAAAATCAGGCTGAAGTAAATGCAGAGCTTTTCAAAGTCATAGGAGATGTAAAAGTGTCTGCCACTGTAAAAAAGTGCAGCAGCGCTACAATTCCACTTCTCAATTTTTCCCTACGTGTGGGTGGTCCAAAGAAAGATGAAACTGTTTAGCTGTAAGAGAATTAAAAATAAAAGAAACCCAAACAAAAAA
>VYZT01031516.1:1043-32052 GCA_013400735.1 Pomatostomus ruficeps
ATGTGCATTCAGATCAGAGATGTGTGATCTCTTTGTTGGTAAACTACAAAAAAGAAAGAATAAAACACCAAAGTAAGAATCAATTGGAATGACAAGGAAAACACCTGATAAATAAGCACAGAAGAGGTGGGATGACAGCCATGCTTCTCAGGTCATTCTACACAGTACAGGATGTCCTGTATTACATGACCAGGTCTTTCTTAGAACAATAATAACTAAAACCCCCCAAAAACCAAAACAAAAAAAACCCCTCCCCCCCCAAACAAACAAACAAACAAAAACGCCTCACACAAAACCCCCCAAACNACAAACAAAAACCTCAAAAAAAAGACCAAAAACCACAGAGGGATTGTCTCATATGTCACAGTAACTGCCTATTTTTCCACAATGTTTAGTACCCACATTTCCCTAATTGATACAGAGAGATAGAGAGTTAACTATATTTTCTGTACAATAAATCAGAGTCAGATTACAGTAGTGTGTGTTTGTTCTTAGTGTACTTGCACTTGAACACCTGCAAATGCTATGCAACTCAGATATAAAAAGACAATTCTTTTCTAACTATAAACCAGATTTTTTAAATTGCCTGAATAAAATATTCCTAGAGCAGGAAGAAAAAAAAAAAAATGAAGCCAAGTTTAAACAGACTAACTTCCATGTAACTTGTGTTTTGATATCAGAAAGACCAAAATATCCCAAGAGGTTTTGTAGACTCAGACGACCTAGCACAGGAACCAGCACAGAGAGGTAACAAGACTTATCAGGAATTTATACCTGAGTGAGAATCTGTATTATCAGACAAAACTTCACGCTGGGAATTTTAGACAACTATTGTCTGTGTGAGTTTCTAAAATCTCCACATCACTTTTTCATCCTGGGGAAAACAAAAAAAGGAGAATCCAGAATTATGAGGGCTACTAAAAACTAGGAGCATTCATGAAACAGGTGAGGTACAAGCAGCTATCATCACTCCCCAAAAAGGCAAGTCTCATGCCTCACAGGACATGGCAAGTTTTATGGTAGCTCTCTTAGATTTTCATGAGCCAGCCTTTGAATCTTTGGTCCATAATTCATCCACTGCATACTCAAGCCATGCTATTGGAATGGGAGTGGGGAAATACATTCTTTGAAGTGTGCTCCCAGGTGTATGCATGAATGGAAATTCACAGTTCAGAGGACATGTTTAGAATTTTCCATTAGTTGCAAATTTAAACACTGCATGAAAACACTCTAGATCTGATCTAAATCACAGAAGATTTCAGAGTTAGTGGCAGAGCCAGTAATTTTACATATATGTGCACTCCAGGTGTGATCACCACTGCCCATTCCAAGAAGCCTGAGTGCAAGCCAGCTCCATCCAGAAGCCATATAGCTATGTCGTAACTAAGCTGTCCTTTGTCAGGCTGTACCTGTGATGACAGCTACAAGGACTACATATGCTTGCTTTTGACAGGCTTGGAGCAAAAGTAACGTGAGCGCAGGCCCATTTGCTTCTGCCTGTGAAGGCATTTTCTCACAAGTGATGTCTCTGGACTTGATCATGCTTTTTATTTAGGTTAATGGTTCACTGATTTTACCAGTGTCAGATCAGGCCATATCACCACTTTTCTGTGTCTTGTTACCTAGGTATGTGACTCAGCGGCCTATGTTCCTGTCTTTGCTATTGCCAGCAGTATCTTGGTCCAACAACAGTCACTGTGTGTTCTCCATATCATGCCCTCTGCACAGAGTGCCTATCCTGAGTTGTTCTGCAAGTTCACTGTCCTGAATTCTCTTAAGTCTATTCCCCAGAAACACTTCTTTCACAATGCACTAATAATATTAGCAAATAGGACATACACCCTAATTAGAATAAAACAACAAACAAACAAGCCCTCTTAACTGCATTATACCAAGCACCATCCCTTGGCAAGTGACCACATAATCTTATTGTTGCTCCTCCTGTCATTCCTCACCTCCTTACTACCCAACAATTATTCTGTGTCTATAATTAGTTCACACTGCTGCAACAAGAGATACTAACTCACCACCTTGGGCCTGTCTGAACATTTCCTGAAATTAGAAGGGTTTTGCAGAGGACAGCAGCCACTGGTGGCAAATGTTTAGAAACCCCCTCAGGAGAAGGAATCTCATGTCCTTTCTCTTCAGAAGGACACTTATGCACCCCCAGAAATCATCAGCATTAGTTGCATTCCTGCTATCTCAGGCCCTTACCTAATGAGATCTCTGACAAAAAACACATCTTCCCTTTCTCAGTGCAGTTCTACTGGTATCAGGGGAACTGTTAAAGGTAACGCTAGTGAGTATGATTTACCCATAATAAGCACCTAATGTAATAAAGTCCATCTATTTAATTTATAGTAAGTAATGATTTCACATCCCTTTATTTTGGAGGTAAGCATTCCTCATAGACAGAGATTCCTTCTTAAAATGAGACCAGTTACTGAACCTCAGCCAAAATTATAAAATTTCTTTACATTTCTACGTTTCTTTATGCTTCCATTCAGAAAAGTAAATTCTGTACTGAAATTTGCTCTGCAGTGTCTGGAATACTATTAGGTTTCTTCTAAATTTAACTTATATTCATACTAGGGATTTAATCATGCCAAGAAAATATTAGATAGAGTTATTCTACTTGTTCTGTGAGCCTGCTATAATCTTACTTCGTAAGCATTCTTGAAAGCATAAGATTTAAAGGACTTAGAGTTTTATGGTTGTTTTACATCTGTTCAGTAGTAGAAAACATTGGATAGTTGATCCCTTCTCTCTAGTGAATTCAGAAAGCCTTTTATAGGCCATATTGAAATTACAAACATGAAACTGGTCTTTTTAAAGGCTATTAAAGACAGAATTTATTTAACAAAATATCTAAAGACCTTTTAAGTGGTAGACAAAGCACTGATTACATTGTCCTCTATTTTATAGATTAAAATAGTCCAAATTAGCTAAAAACAGCATTTAAAAATCTCTACTATCTAGAATTGCCATGTCCAGTACTTAACTATAGGAAATCACGGAATAAGAGACTATTCTGAGTTGGAAAGGACCCACAGGCAGTATTGTGTCCAAATCCTGGCCCTGCACAGCACCATCCCCAAGAGTCACACCATGTGCCCGAGAGTATTGTCCAAAGGTTATTTGTACCATAAACTGGATACATAATTACAGGATAACTCTTTGTTTTTCCAAGACCCTGGTTTCAATAAGTCCACAGCATAAATCCATTGTTTGTGGAATCAGTGCTAAGTAGAAAATGTCATGTCTCTCTATAGGATCCTTCCATGGCTTTGGTCGCTTTTGTCAAATGCAAGGCCATCACTAGTTGCAAGTTCCCTCCCCTCCAAGCTCCTACTTTGAGACCCCAATGCTGAGCATTCCTCCTGAGGAGGAAGAATTGGCACCAGTAAAAACTCTGAATATTTGAGAAACACTAGAGAAAGAGATCTCAGGCTGATAAACAGATTCCCTCTGTGCTCTGTCTTACTTTTGTAAAATGGATGTACTAATGCCGTTTATTTGACAGCTGTATCCACATAACATCCAATGTGTACGTATCCAGGAATATTTTGAAGTGGAAAGCCCTGCACAAGAACAGTTAAGTACTAAAGAGATGCCCCATGGGATCTACAGCACTTCAGGTATTAATTGCATGGATACAACATTCAAGAAGGAGGACTAGACTGCAAGTCACAGAGACAATGATGCTATAGGCTCTAATTTTGGGTAAGATTCCTGTTTCATGTTGTTTAGTTGTTACCCTTTTCAGGTAACTGTATTTCCAAGGTCCACACACCCCCCCGACAACTGTTTATGCCACCAACTGCTTGTCTGTTCAAAATGCTTAGGATTATCTGAGCTCTGTGTACCTGTACAGTTTTCTTCTTCATTTTAGTTTGTCTCATTGACAAATGGAACTTTCTACTGCACTTCTACATCTGAAACTATATGAAAAGGTAAACCTGAGACAAAAAAAGTAATCTGTTAAGAAGATACTAATTTCACTTTTTGTAGATAAATTAGAAAATAGAAGTTTTCTTTGTCATTATGCAGATGATGGGTAATCAAATGAAAATAGTAATGACCAAAAAGTCAGAAAATAAACCATAGTAAAGTACTAGGATATGGGAAGTTCTTTCCATTGCAAGTAGTAGTCCAGAAGAGGCACAGCATACAACAGTCACAAATCACCATCACTGCTGAAAGTTTAGGCTCAGAAAATCAGCCATTGGCTCTAAAAAGGCAACCCATATATCACACATCTCAGGCAACAACTGCCATATCCCTGATCACCCACCCCAAATACCCCACACAATCCCTAACCAGTCAGGAGCAACTTCATGGAAACACAGTCTTTTAGCTGCCATACCTATTGTTTAGGCATTAGACTTCTTCACTGTGAAGACTTCCAGCAAGGATACCAATTAATGCAAATGGCTTGTAATTAACAGTGATGATTTTTGTAATGTGGATACCTTCTCTGTATGAACAGGAATGAGCCACCAACTCATTTCACATGAGGCAACCATCAGGAGGTAAAGATTTGCAGTTAATAAAAGCCCACGTGAGAACGAAACCAGTGACTCAGAAGAGTAGTGCATTGTCTTGCAATACTGGTCCCCACTGCTGGCACCACTAATCTAACTGGATCAGATCATTGTTAATCCTTTGTTTTACTGAGAATGTGAAAATTCTCTGAACACTTACTTCACATTTAATTTTCTCAGAGATGAGTGTTGCATATAATAAGTATACTGCTTCCTGACAGAGCACCCATACTTGGAGGGGAATTCACTCTCTCAGCATGCCTTTTGTTTTCACCTGTCCAGCTCCACACCTGTCTCCTCCTGTGAGTATGATGCCTGCTTGGACTGCCTTCACTTTCACACTGCTAATCCTCCATTTGACCCACTTTGGCACTTCTCTCTTGGCTCTCCTGGCAACAGGTGTGGAAAGGCTGCAAATATGTAAGTTCAAGAATCTCCCTTCTCTTCTCAGCTCCATTAAATGTGGTCAGATTTTTTTCTTTCTGTGATTTTGAATTTCTGCACTTGACTCATTCCCTGTTGTTTCTTGATTCCTGTTATTGTCTTTGGTCGCAACACTCAGTATTTCACCTCTGGTCCATACCTGCTTTTACCACTAGCAGAGTATGCCCTCCATCTTCTCTGTCCTCTCACAGCCCCTCAAACAGCTTTCTTTGACACAACTGATGAGATAACACTGGACCTCATGCCCCTGCTCCAACAACATGAACTCCCACTTACTCCCCTTTTATTGGCTGATAATGGATCAATTGTCATGGATCAATAATCCTCTGTGGCTTCTAATTGCTATTATTTTCTCCCTCAAAGATTATTCCCTTCCCCTCCCCAGCTTAGTGATCCCCTCATCCAGGTCGCAAAGGTGAGTGAAAGGGAGGTTCACCGCAGTATGTCATGCTTTCAGGGCACCTGGGGCCTGCCCTGGCCCTGCCTGCGGCCGGCTCCTTCTGCCGGAGCCATCCTCAGGTAGCTCCCAGCTTCTCCGGGCCTGCTGCAGCCCCGCTGCGGCCCTGTGTTGGGCCTGCTGGCCACTGACCTGCTACACCTCATCTGTCCGTCTGGCTGCCTCCTGCCTCAGTGCCACTACTTCCTAAACAACTTGTTTGCTCTGGAGGAGAGTTCAAAACGGGGCCTCTGCCTCCCAAAATATCTTCTCCACTGGCTACCCAGCCAGCCTTCCCTCATATTTCCATCCTAGGTCTCCCACCCCTGAGTCACGGCTCTCCAGCACCTTCCTTTCCTCCTGGTGTTATGAGCTCCCTCACTTTTTCCAGAACCCCACTGTAAACCCATGTTCCCACATACCCTCTTGTGCTATGACTCACCTTCCCTAGCTAACCTTCTAATTATTTGTAATTAACCATAACAAGAAGGAACTGACATTAACTGGAGATGATCAGATGTGAGGATGAGTTCAGTGCAAATGCTTAGAGAGACAGAAGCAGCATCATATACAACTGAATAATCCTATAATCGTTCTGTGTACATTCCTCTTTCCATAACCACTGCCTGACAATATCATGCTCTGTGTCCTTTTATGAGATGCCTGACCTTGATTGGAAGGAAAGGCCATCCACTTTCATTTCCACAGGTGCTCATGATTAACAGAGGTCAGGGCATCTGAAAATCAGGTTAACTTTTAAAATTTTCTATGTAAAGCAACATCAAACATAACTGTTGCAGCCTGTGCTAATATATAATATAAAGCATTTAAATTACCATGGGCTTGTCTCAGCTGCCTTGGATTTCCCTGTACTAAAAAGTCCAGCCTTTCCTGTTCTGCCCACTTATTGCTCCTCTCATGCATCTTTTACTGCAGCATCCATGACTTAATGTGATGGCAGCCATGAGAAGGTGGCCTTGAGGATCATATGCAAATTGCTTTTTTTTCTTTGCATAGAAGATTAAACTTGCTTTGATGGCAAAACCTTGCTTCCTTTCTTCCACTCTCATTGACTTTCCTCCTCTGCCACAGTCTCCTTTATGGTTCCCATTTCTCCCATCAGAACCAGCAATCTTAATCCACTGGATCTCGAATCCCACTACAAAAACCTTATCACTTTCACTCCTCCAGTGAAGGCTAATTCAAAACAATAAAATACATTGAAATTTATTTTTTATAATAAATAAGGAAAAAAGCCTTACAGAGGCTACTTTATGAATGGAAAATGTCATCTGTGTAGAATTTTCATGAATTGTCAGAGTTTACTATTAATTTGATTCTAATGCTCGTGTCTGTGAAAACGGTGAAACATGACCAGGAACAGATGAGGTCCTCCAGAGCTGGCAGTAAGATTGAAAAGGTGGCTTCAAAGCTTCATTTATTTGTGGTGTGAATACCATTTCTGTTGTGGTCATTTGATGTGGAACACTGTAAGCTGAATCCTTCAGAAGAAAGGTCCACAAGCATGGTGTAACTTATTTTAGTGAGGTGTATTTCAACCATCCACAAGCAACTAGCAACCTAGGGCCTTTACATACACTTTTAAATATTTTACATTAAAAAGTTAGTTTATTTGCTTATACAAGCCTGAATTGCAGCCATACAAGCATGATTTTGGTACCCAAAGAAATCATAGCAGCTGAAATAGCACACAGGCAGACAAACAAGATGTGGTTTTTCCATGTGAAGTACTATAGCTCTAGTAAATTATGTGTTTGAAATGCATACAAACTGTATGTTTACTGGTGTCATAAACAAAAAGGGAGATTTTACTTTGTTAGGGAAAAGAACGCAACAGTAGCTGTATGTGTGCAACAGAATTAGGTAAGTCATGCCCTCTCAGGAACAAAATCAGCCATTATCCCTTGAAGAAAGCAGACAGCTGGGAAGCTGAATTCTGCTCACTATAGCAAGTATATATTTAACTTCACTGAATTGCCTAGAGTTACATTAATGAGTCCATCTGAAGAACTCAACTGGGTCTTCCTGTCTAGACTTGAGGAGTAAATAAATATTACCTAATGCATGGTATTCAATACAATAAACCCAATCACATTTATACATGCTGCAAGATGAAACAAGCCAGCGATAACTCCTCTGCTTGGTACTTCAGATGGACATCTGTACTTTGTGTGTAATCTGTATTTTATTACTCTGCCTGTTCCTTGCATTCAGCTGCTGTGATTGATACACTGATGGCAATTGATGTCTTTCAGAACAGGCCTCATTCAGTTATAGGAACAGTAGGTCAAGTAAGCAATTGAACTGCTTGCTGTTGCATCAGAACAGTTACTTGAAGACAGCTATGTGTTTATATAGGTCCAGGTGCTATGTTATATCTAAGAGAAATAAGCCCAGTCCACAAGTGAGACAATTTCCTCTTGCCTGGATTCCATTCCTCCATAATCACATCTATTTTCATGGTTTTAACTGACAAATGGCACTACCTTCACTTTTGGAATGCAATTACATAAGCAGATGTTTAGAAGGAGTAGGATGGCAGAAATCAGCAGGCCATCCCTATGTTGGTCTCAGCTATATTTGAGCTACTTTACAAAAAACTTAGTGCATACCATAAATTGTAATTTGTCTTAGTAACACTGGTGGTTTAATCAGTTACCAGTTGGGTAGAATAAGCCCAAAGTTGAGACTAACTCACCCTTTAAATTTTTCACCCTTTTGCTTTTACTTTACTGGTGTTACCATTTAACCCAGGGTAGAAAGACACAAAGCACAATAGAGGGGGAGTGGTAAGTATGTTTAATTCATTGTGCTGTTGAGGTATCAGGATACTTAGCCCCGGGATAAGAGCAATGCTTCCACAGCAAGTAGAGGAAAGCTTACACAGCTCCTTATACTACAGTCCCCTAAGTATTTTCCAGAAGTAAGGAGTTCTTTGTCAGTGTAAAACATCAATTTTGTGATGTAGTATCTTGAGGAGATCCATACTTTTGTTTAAAGCCCTTAGGACTGTAACTAAGTGTCAAGGCCTATGTCAGTAACGTGTAGGCTTGATCAGCAGTAGGACTGCAGTAGCAGTTTAGCACTGCAGCTATAATTAACAAGAGCTTCGTTGGTGTTTGTGACTGCAAGTGGACAGACGCAGACAAACGTGCCTGCCATTCATAACCAGACCTGTAGCAGACTTTTTAAAGATAGGATATAGAAAGCAAAGTTGCAAGGTTTCTTGGGAAAGTAAAGCATATTGAGTTATACAGAAGAAAGAGAAGGGCATAATGCTTCAGATTTCCATTCTTTATTGCCAACAGATTTATATTTAAAATGCCAAGGTCCAAAAAAAAAGTAATAAATACTTCACTTTAGGCTGTAATAAATTAAAAAAAATTAACAAGGAATGCACTTTGCCAGCCACAAGTGTGGGTATTTTTGAAAAATAAGGAAAAAAAAACCAGTATGGCCATAGTTCACAGTTAAGCAACCAGAAGCTGCTTGTTACAAATATCCCCAACAACGGAACTCTCCCTTCCCTCCCTTTCCAGATGTGTATTCACAGTTTAACTCCAGAGATGCTCTCTTACAGAGCAAGCAGACACACTCTGCTCCGAGTTCAAGTCAAACATATCTTTAACACACAAGAAGCAAGGAAAACTATGATCCGAAGAACTCCTTGTCACAACATTTTAGTCCAACAGTAGATTTAGGCTTCTAATAGATGTGTGCCCAGCACACTAGGACAGTCAAGTTTTCGTACCACCACACATCCATCATCAACATACTAGTTGCTCCACCATCTCCACTGTAGATTCACAGTGAACAAGAGAGTCCATTTGGTTTAACAGTCAGTTCCTTCAGTTACATCGCTGCAGCAGCATGTTCAGAGCATATTCCATTCTGTGTTTTAGTTCCAATGAACATCCAGAAACCAGAAGTGTTGTCAGACGAAACGTTGTGGAGATCCTGTCTTCATTTATGTATGTAAGGAGATACTCCTCACTCTGATTGCAGATTATGACTTTTGTGTGATCATGATAGAAGTTCACCTGTAAAAGAGAAGTGAGTTGTTGTTTGTCTACGTTCTCCTCTCAGTTTCTGAGACTTAGCTAGTTTTATTGCAATAAAGTATTTTAGAGACACTTTCTCTGGGAATGCCACCACACTTACTTGAAACGTGCCATCATTGAAGAGCATCATTAACGCTTTATCAGATTTGAGCCACTGCAAGAGGTAAAGCCTGGGCCTGCGTACATCCGTTAGGCTGGGCAAATCTCCTCCCTAAGAAAGGGAACAGACGACATTAAGCACTCAGTTCACATTTAGTGTATAGTTACAGCTCAAGACTCTGAAGGTGCTGAACTTACATCCATGAGGTTCTCCTCCATATAGTGAGAGAAATACTTCAGTATAGTTACTTGGCTAATGAACTGTTCAGGAGCCTCTGTGGCTGAGAAGACAGAGCATTGGCCTAGCTCAGCATAGTAGTGCACTGTCCTGAAAGAAAAAAAAAAAGAAAATAAGAAGGTTAGTGATGAGAAACAAATATATCATGTTTAAACTGCCTTAGTAAGTTGTTGGCTTTGGAATGATTCTTACTTTTTGTCTGGCAGAAGGCTCATATGTGCCCCATTGTTGAAGAGGACACCAACAGTGTGATCTGACAGTTGGTACCCAAAGCCATACTTGTTGGAGTAGTCCACCCATTTTGTAACCCACTGGAAGGATGCTGTCAGCTGTTCTTTGGGATTGCTGTCTGCTTCTGGCATATTCTCCAGACATCCTCTCAATACTCTTGCAACTGTATCAGCAACACTTCCCATGGTACTGTCTTCCAAACCTGAAAAAGAAGGATTATTAGACTGACAAGAGCACATAGAGAACAGATTCTAAACCTTTCCGTTACCTAGATTAAGAAAATTAGCCTTAATGACTAATTTAAATTTTTCAAAAATATTGGCTTTTACAAGATCAAAAATAAGAGGATAAAAGCAGATGTTTGTTTCAAGCTTTTAAGATATGAAGAAAATAAAGGTGGGATTCAGACTTAGAGATTACACTTTGCTGCACTTACACTCACTGCTACTGCTGCAGCTTCCCAAAGTTCCTCTGACTATCATCCGAATGGAGTCTCCAATCTGCTTAGTTTCTGGCAACGCTCCTGGCTTCACCACTGGTGTGATAAGAGGCTGAATCTCCTAGAAGAGGTGTCAGACATGTAAACATCAAACATAATACAAGCCAAAGCTTATACACTAGTTTTGCGTGGCTCTCCTGTTTCTCAACAAATGATAAATTCTAGGGAAACTGGTATTCATGTACAAAGAGTACAAAGTACAAAGAGCTGCTGCTAGACTGAGCTTAGAGCAGCACACCAGATCTTTCCATTCTTTAGATCTTCAATTTGCATCTCACAGGCTAGTAATCAGTTCTCTGCTCTCCTGCCCTTGCAAGGGAGCAGCTGTGTGCAGGCCTGAAGACCAAATGGTAAGAGATAGATTTCAGCAATTTATTCTTTTAAGAAGCTCTAGTTAACCATGAACTGAAGCTCTGTATTTGGAATATTGGAATATTGAGAAAGAGCACCTGGCAGACAGGTAACGCACAGGTAACGCACAGGTAACAATGGAGTCTAGGCAGGTACTATAATTATTCAAAAGCTGAAATTTATAGTCTCCCTACAAAGGCTACCATACCTTGGTGATGCTTGGTTAAGCCCTCTTAAAGCAACTCTGCTAATCATTTAAGCTTGATTATGCTGTGTTACAGCCCCAGTTCTGATATCCAAGTCAAATATAATTTAATTATAGCTACTCCACCCAACTGTTACTGGATTTGAATTGAACTGCACTTGTATGTACCTCATCTGTCTTGTGTTTGGGGGCCTGCTGGGTTATTGATGCCTTCTTCAAATCATGTCTGAGCTTGTAGATTTCTTCCTCTTCTTTAGCTAGCCTATCTGCAATACAAAATAAATTAACTCTGAATCTGGAAGTGTTATTCAATTATAGAAAGCATAACAAGTTAGCTGCAGAAACACATTGCCTCCCTCCAATAGCTTATTCTAAGCCTGCCATAGTTTCCCAAAGTAGTGATGCCATTATACACAAATCACTTAAGAGACTAAATTTCAATAGACATTACAAACTAACAGATGACCAATATAGATATGGATGCTGTAAGAAGCATTCACATACATAAGCTGGCATAGGTGGGCAGGCTACCATCCGTACTTATCAAAGAAAGAGGTCAAAACCAACCCAGGGAAACTCTGAGACACAAATATAAGTGTTCTGTTGCTATCTCACAGATGTACGCTAATATGACAGTGATGTAATAGAGAGATAAGTGAACTGTAGGTAGGCTTGAAACTTACTATGTGTGTCAAAGTATCTGGCCTTATCCTTTTTACCCCCAAAGAGAGCAGCAGCTGCTTTTTTGAAAAAATTTTTAGCAGGACTTGACAAATGGAAATCAGGGACAGTGTGACAACAGCTTGCAGAAAGTCTATCAGGTGTAAAGCCCTGTGGAAAAGCAACACAAAAAATGTTTAGACCACAGAGTGCATTTTCATATAGATTTTTTTCAGCTACAACACTGATAATACGTAGTACAAACCTGTAAGAAAAATTCATGTCGAATTATTTCATCTAAACTGGGCCGATCTTCAGGGTTTTTTGACAACATGCTAGCTATTAAATGTTTTGCAGGTGCCAAGAGAGATGAAGGCAGGCTGTATCTTGCTTCCCTTATACATCTGTATGTTTCTTTAAGATTTGTAGTCTCAAACGGGGGTCTTCCCAAAAGCATTGTGTACCTGTTTAAAAGCAAAGGAAAACTATTTTATTTTACACACCCACCATACTTGCACCTACAACTACAGAAAAGGTTTCATCTCCCAACCTGAAGAATTTCTGCATCTGGGCTACACATGTACAAAGGGCTGTAAATGCAGTACTGCATCCCCTTTGAACTCTCAAAACCTTACACCAATGATACATATATTACATTTCAAAGGCAGTGAAGTACTTACATTACACAGCCTAAGGCCCATATATCAGATTCACAGCCGTGCCCTTGTTTGTTGAGGACTTCTGGAGAGAGGTAATTTGGTGTGCCACATATTGTTCTGAAAAATCAAAGACACCACAGAGCTGATTAGTATTTCAAACAGAAAAAGCAAAGGAGCTATTTTTCATATGGCAGGTTTTCCTCTCAAGTTCAGACAAGAACTTGAGACACCTAAAGAGGAGCTGTAGGAACTTTGGTAGCATAGATGTTTTTTTCATTTTATGTTCATGATACAGGAGGAGCAGTAACTGGCTTTTGCTATGGAACAAGATTTCTCATTTTTGTATGAATTTTGTTTAATTTATGACTAGACAATACATTTTTGATGATCCTACCTCCTCCTGTGCTCCAGTGGTTCCAGCCTAGCTGCCAAGCCAAAGTCACCCAGTTTCAGTTCCATGTTCTCATTGATGAAGAAGTTACCTGGCAGACAGAGAAATTCCAGTTAGTCCATCTCTGGCAAGGTAGGAATGCATTTGCCACAGGTGCTGAGTCATACTTTGTTCAAAGCCAGAAGCTAGCCAAGATACATTTTTTTTTTTAATTAGGAATGCTTAATGTCATCCCCTTAGCACTATGAGTTTCCATGTAAAGATAGACTAAGCTAATTCTACTAAACAAGCTATCACCATACAAGAATAAAGGGGTACAATGCTGGAGAACTTACCTAGTTTAAGATCCCTGTGTAAGATTTCCTGTTCATGAAGATACTTTAGCCCTGACACAATTTGCCTGAGGTAGTATCGTACTTCTGGTTCTGTCAATACCTTCCTTGCTTTTAAGATGTGAGCCATTGACTGCAGAGGAAAAACAAAGGCAGAAATATCACTGACCATTCATGCACAAGATTCACCTTAAGCAACAGTAAACAAGTACATAGAGAAACAACAACTAAAACCACAAAAAATACCTTTTACACATCACATATATAAATTAGTTGCAGATTCCAGCTAAGTAAATACTGGATTTCTCCCAGCTGATACTCACCCTTCTACTGCAGTACTCCAAAAGAATGTAAATATTCTCTCTGTCTTCAAAGTAGTGGTAAAACTGCACAACATGTCTATGATTAAGCATTCTATGCAGCTCAATCTCTTTATCAATCTGAAAAGACATGATTGGGAGTGGGAAAGAAGAAAGGTGGTGTTAGCCTTACTTCCACAAGGCTGAGCACTCAGTTCTATCAGAACCATTTCAGGAAAAGGGCTGGGCAATCCAGCACACAAAGAGTTCAAGAAAGAAAAAAAAAGTCATTCATGCATACATACCTTCTCCCTTTGATGAGGTTTTGCTACTCTGCTATGAGGAATGATTTTTGCAGCATAAACTTTATTTGTTGTCAAATCCGTCATCTCGTAACACTTGGCAAATCCACCCTAGAAAGACATAGGAGAAAAAGACAATTAGAGCAGGTATAAATGCAGTCCGCACTTAGTCATTCACCAGCTCATGTATTAGTCAAGAAGCGCAACTTCCTTAGCAAAGGGCAATTTTCTAAGGACAGGTCTGTCGGAAAGCTCACGCTCCTCACTCCGCGCATGCAACATCCAAGTCATTCCCGCGGGCTCACCCGAGCCGAAGGCAGGATTCCGGGCAGGAAGGGCGCTCGGACCCACCGCGCCCGGCCCGGGCGGCAGCGCGGCGCACTCCGCTCCCCGGGGGAACGCAGCGCCGCTGGAGCAGCGCCCGCGCCGTGCTCCGCCGAGAGGGGCTGCGAGCTGGGCACATTGGCCGTCGCCTCAGGAGGGCACGGGGCTCGCCGCGGCCATTACCTTTCCGAGCACCTTGCCGCGGCAGTAGCGCTTTCCCGTCGTGGGGTCGGTTATAATCCGGGAGACCTCGGCTGCGGGGTGGCCGTGCTGGTGCGGCTGCTGGTGCGGCGGCTCCTCCGCCTTCTTCCTGCGCGACTCGCCGCCGGCCGCTCTGCCCGCCGCCGCCTCGCAGCACTTGGCACCGCCGCCGCCCGGCGGGTGGGCGATAGTCCGTAGCAACTCCATCACGGTGCCCCGTCGGCTCCGTCCTGCCTGTCCTTCTACTTCACCGACTCTACCCTTTCCACCCCACTCACCTCCCCACTACGAGGAACGCTCCGGCTCGCCCTTTATATATAGCGGGTGGCGGCTCCGCCCCAGCGCTGCGGGGCGGTCCCCGCCCGGATTCTGCTCCGCCCGCCCGGCTGTGCCCGGCCCCGCCCTGCCCCAGGACAGCCCGAGGGAAGCTGGGCAGTAAGAGGGTGTCCTATTCTGGCCTGCTTTGCCGGGCCGTGTGTCGGGAGCGGAACGGGTAACAGGGGCTGAACCACCCTCTTGTCCCCCTGCAGCGACAGAGGCTGCTCAGGCCGCTACCGCCATATGTGGGAGCTCAACAGAGAGAGCTTCAGCATAAGATGTATTTTCCTCACTCGTGCATTGCTGCGTACGGGGCGTGGGGGTTGGTGATGGATGATCCGGGCTGTGGCCTGTAGGAGCGGCGCCCTGACGCGTGCCTGTTGCAGCGCGTGAGGCAGGGAAGGACTTTGTCCCGCCTATACCAAAGCAGCTTCACCACAGGAGAGGGATGGGGCCAGCATGGAGCTCAGGCCCATGGGCTTGCTCAGATGGTGCAAATCACTGGCTTGAATGCCCCACTGCAAAGGGGCTACCCTGTCCCTCCCTTTGTAAGGAGAGCCCATGCCTAGGGATACCCCCGCAGCTGTCTGAGAACAGTCAGCTCTGAAATTTCTTCACAAACAGCAAATAAATCAAGTTGGAAGGCAACTGAAGGTAATTGCAGTATAGGATCTCTGATCAGTGTGTTTGTCTACAGACAGTTGTTAAAGACTGAAGCATGGTCTGGGAGAAAAATATTGAAATGTGAAACGGTTTTGCATTTCTCCATTCTGAAGATGCAAAAATGCCAAAATTAATTATTTTCCTACTGTGTTAACACATTTCTGAAGTAGTATTTTCTTGCTGGCAGACAGAATATGTCTACCTGCTTTCATTGCTGGTAAAATTCAAAGACTGGTTGATTTAGTAGGAACGACTCTCAAAACATGTAACTGTATAAGTTATTTCAGTGTCAGTCCCTGAAAAATATCTCATTTCAGATCTTAAAATAACTGAATATACTTATTTTAGAGTGTCAACAGCAGGATGGATGCATGCCTTAACAGAACACATAAAGTCCACCCCACCAAAACCAAGAAAAGTGTAGAACAACAGTATTTGTTTATTTGCTTCTCTCCATAGGTATTGCATTATGAAGGTAACAGTGCTCAAGTGTTAAATATACTGGATTGTGTACACTCTTCTTCTGACCATCCACAGTTTTTTAATGGGCATGTGCTGCTGCATTCAGGTGCCTTCCTAACTCATTCTGCAAAGCCTAGTCAAGTCATATTACTATTACTAGTCATTAACCATAGGGATAGAGGTAAAAATAAAGAGAAGGAAAAATTGTGATACACAGACATTGTTCAGTCCTGTGCACCCTCAGCCCTTAGTCTTACAGGCATTGACTTCCGTGGACAAATATTTTTACCCTCACATAACTTTACCTTTCTCCAAATTGGTACCCGTTTTTGCAAAATAAGTTACTTAATATAAACGTGATTGCTCTGTGCTTTGTTTAGTGTCAGTACATTGCTTTGGTCTGCTGTGCTTATGGAGTTATGAGTTTATGAGGAAAGGGGAAAATAGGCAGAATAGAAGTACACGTTTTCCCTCCGCTGGAAAGAAGTGGTACTGCACATGGTAAAAACTATGTAAGGAAAACGAGCTTTGTCTGGTAAAGGTTTAGGGAAGATTGTTAAGCTTGACTTTTAGAGGCACAAGCACATGGTTCAAGCTAAGTAGGGAAAGTGTTCTGCTAAGCAGGACTGGGACTATTTTTTCTCACCTAATTTGCTGAAACAAAGTATTTAAACTGTATTCCCTCCATGTTAGAAAAGTCATGAGGCTGCCAGACCATCCCATGCAGCAGTTACTCGAAGATTGATTCTCCCGCTTTTGCATAGGGAGCATTTATCTAACCCTTATCTCAAGGTGCCAAGTTTACCATACTATTTATTGTGAGGTTTTACAAAGCAAACTTGCTTTCTTCTAAAGGTGCTCTCTTGGATAAAATAACATTATGGTAAATGTTTGAAACCAACCTTTTTACGTCTTGCAAGGGAAAGCCGTCCTTGCCTGCTCTCTGTAACCTCCCACTGTTTCTTCCAAGTTACATTAGCAAAATGCTCAAGTGCATCTGCAGTCTGCACAAGAAGCTTACTTGCAAGCTGGCTAAGATAGCAGCAGTTCTGTAGCCAAAACAGTGTGCAGCATTGTAGTTTTCCTGCCAAGAAACACGGCAAACCTAGCCCAAACTCAGGCCTCAGGTATGCCTTCTGTTTCTGCCTCTAGAAAAGGTAATCACTTATTCCTACAGCTCCATTTTGACAGAAGTATACAGCTGTTCATAAAAGATATATTACCCAGGGTCTGGGAAGACTGTGTATGTGTAAATTCCCAGTTCAGATGAGGAATGGGAACTTGACAAGAGTCAGAAGCTGCCTGATTATAGGCTTGTGGGAAGAAAGTCTTCTCAGGAACTGCTTGTTCTTACCCTAACATTGTGAAAGTGAAGTGTTCAGAGACTTAAATTTCCAGAGAGAAGTATGTTAAATCCTGCATGTCCAACTTCATGAATATTACAGAGCATTGTCACTGTCTCCATGGCCATGATTTTGCCAGGCAAACCAAAGCTTTATATGAAATCAGGACTAAAAACATCTACATGGCTTCCAGACTGACTCTCAACTGAACTTTCTGAATATTTGGTGGCATGAATATGATTTTCCCTCCCCAGTATGCCAGTCTGAGCCGATTTAGTATAGTCCTACGGGTAAACACATAATTCATACTGGGCTCGGGTGGCAGTCCACACTGGTTTGGCAGGCAGCCCCGATCTTTTACCTGGCTGGCCTCATCGTTTGCTTTCTGCTATCAGGTTAGCTGATAGCTCTCCTGCCTCAGGTTAGCTTTTGGTAAAACAGTGATTTTCATTTAGCTGGTCATGGAGTGCCCTCAGCTGCTGAAGAGAGGTTATGGCAGTCTGTCCTAAAAGAAGCGTATTCTACTTAAAGATGGGGCAAACTAAAGAGTTCCATGAATAGCATCTTCACTGGAATACATATCAACATAAATAAGCAGCTTACTTGTAGAATATCACCCTACATAAAATGTGTTATTAAAATTAGGGATTTTACACACAGTTGTTCATGATCCTCTGTGACTTGTCTTGAGAAACTATTGCTAATCTTACTGCACTTTAGTCTTTATTGATTGACTAAGTCTCATTTCTCTTCTTGGTTTATTCCCTAACTTATCCTCTTAATTTTCAGTTCCACAACGGCCTATTCACACCACCCCATATGGGTCTATATATTCTCTGTTTTTGTTTCCCACACTTTCCCTGTTCTCCAGGGCACTTGTTGTTGTGTTTCCAGTAATGTGTTCATTTCCAGGGTTTCTGGAATAAGTATCCTTAACAAATAAAGTATAAAGCACATGAAAGCTGGGCTAGGTATAGAATTAAACATTTGCTCTGATGATGCCATGCAGTTTCAGTGTGTCACTTCCCTTGCAGGATTTTATTGTCATAGATTGTCCTTATACACAGGTATGATACCATTTGTTCATCTTAAATCATTGCAGAGCTAGTGAAAAGCACTTGTTTCTGCTATAATCCATGTATTTTAATTTTCTTTGTTTGAAGCTTGGCAACGTTTCCAAAGACCTAAATTCTTTTGCAGTTTCATCTGAAGTGATCCACTGATTAAAAAGCAGGCAGAGTACCAAGAGCTTAAGGCAATCATACGTTTTCCCAGAAAGATCTCCCAAAAAAATAGGTGAGTGTTTAAGGAAGTGGTCACATAGGCTATGCTAGCTTTTAGTTTCTTCTGGAGTGGTGCTAAAGTCTGTTCCCTCCCTGCTTATTCAGTGTAAGTTCCCTGGGGCAGGCAGGAAGACAGGCTTGCTGTGGTGGTGGTTACTGGATCCCATATTTGGTCCCCAAAGACATAATTTCTTTGAATTTAATGCAGACTTACATGGTCAGGATTGATGGATGACTCTGAAAGGTGTTCCCCTAGTACAGTGCTAGAGTATGAAAATATAGCTCCAGCCAAGTGTCAGTGTCAAGTGAAGAAAATGTCAAAGAGACTCATCTTCCTCTTAACCCCCACTACCCTCTCATTCTTTCCTTGTGCTGTTTGGGTTGAATAATGTCATATAGCTTTATTTCAGGCACTAGCCCCTGCCCTCAGAAAGCGCAGTAACACCTTCATACAGCATCTACTTCTAAAAGTAAAGTCAGACCACAGGTTTGCACATTCTGTTATTTTTCTCATTTTGTTTTTTTCACGACTTGACTTGTTTTTCTTGCACGTGTCAAACCAAAACAAAGATTATACTAACCTCAAAGTTGAATACTGCAAAAGTAAAGACTCTAAAGCTTTGGCCTTTAAAGGTTTTAAAAGAGAGTACTCTCAGACACACCATTTCCTTCAAATAAATTCTCTATGGCCACTATTTGCCATGTTTAAATGCACTGAGGAGAATCTCTATTACCCGTCCATAAGAAACTGTTAAAACTAATGACCACAAGCACATGCAAATATTTCATGTAGTGTCCTGTAGGAATCACAGTCATTCTGCCTTTTTCTGCAATGTGAATGCTCCTAAGTGCTTACTGGGTTAAAGACTATCTGTTCACAATATATTTAGGGAGACATCCTGGCACCGTGGCCACCACTTCTGCCATCAGCATCTTTTGTCAGAAGCTGCCTCTGCTTCTGGTGATTTTTGGTATCCCATTTAAACTGCTCGAAACTTTGTGAGTCCAGGACTTGAGACACCACATGCTGGTGATGCCGTTGTTGTGGCCAGAAGTAGCCTGCCTCCTGTATAAATGACTGCTGGGGCCATTATGCAACTGCATCAATCATGAAGAAGGAACAAAGATCTGTGTGATGGTAAAGCTTCAGGCCCAGTATTAGAGACATGTAGCTTCAAACCTGAGGAACATTGGAGTAGTGTTTTGTGCCCTAAAAGAACTGTCTAGAATCTTTTGTGTTGGCTTATTTTTTTTTGTTTAGCCCTTCTCATAAAACTTCCTTGTTCAAGGAAATAATGCCAAAGGGTAGTCAAAATCTTCTAAACAGAACAAAGAGGTCAGTACTTCAGTTAGTATATTTCCCTTCCTGATCTCCCTTCCCCTTACGTAACAATTTCAGTCTTCAAGTGCTGCAGGATACAGAACAGGAATGTTGCTTACCAATTAGGCTAAGTGCTTATTTTCTTTCTATGGATAGAATAGCAGCTTCCTGAATCCTAAGGGCAAAAGTCAGTGTTACTAGTGTTCAGATAAAACAGACAACACAGGAACAGGGTTATGAGATATATGATGTAAGAGCCTATGTCATAGATTATCTGTCTCCATGGCACTCTTTTCTGTCAAGAACAACCATATCTGTTTTTTATGCACCTGCTGCCAGTAACTAGACATGTACAGGCTACTTCTGACTATGTATTATAAACATGAAGCACAAGAGAGGAGAACATTAGGAGATTGTAAACGTGTTATTTTCTGTAATTAACTAGGTTTGTAGAATAAAACAGATACAAAGAACCAAACGTTCTGGCAAGCAGGAGTACAAGTCATTATTCCTAATCCTCAACAGTTGCAGCTAATGTTCAAACTGAGCAAGACAGTCATAAGAATACCTGGATGTAGAAGAGCTCTGGGAAGTTAGAGTTGAAGGTAGGAGAGCTGATGGTCTACAGAAAAATGAGTTACTCCATAATTAGATACAAGCCAGAACTTCCTGTGAGCACTGTAGGTACAAGAGGAGCTCATTGCTACCAAAGCAAGATGTGCCAGAAGCAATCCTGAATAGTGCAGAATAGAGAGTCTGCTCAGGAAGAAAAAGTGGGCTGAAAGCTGCTGTGGTCAGAGGTAAGTGAAGCAACCAACTTATCTGTGAAAGAAGGGCATCCTGTCCTCTCTCATTGGGATTATGTTAAACCCAATTAATGATTATTATCTTTCCTAGATTTCTTCTATACACCACTCTAACATAAAAACAATAAGATTTTAAAAAGCATGTAGTAAGGAGACTTAATATCATATGTTACCATCAAAGTTTTGACATGACAGAGGCATCTGTTCAGAGATTCTGTGGAAAACTGAGAACCACACTTTTCAATAAGCTCTTTTCTGTCTTACATACATTGGAAGCTTTTTTAAGTGTTTCTTATCTTGTGTTATATATTGATATCTGCAGTTCTTCTGGGTAAAAGTACTTTCTACATTTATGCAAATGTTTAAAAGCGGCTGGCACTAAATTTAGTTTATTGGAGTTACACTTGTCCTGATTGCTGATCTGAAGAGTTGAAGCATGTCATTAGTAAATCAGTGTACCAAATGAAAATAGATTACACATTGATGAATGGCTCCAAGGAAAGTTAAGGGGTCTAGGAAACAGACACATATAAAGTCTGGTCTGCTGGCCTCTATAAGAATAGAAATGAGAGCAGGTGATATCTAAGACAGGATGGATAAAAGAAAAGATGAACAAAAAGGATGCCCTAAATATAACTAGAGGTGCAAGTGAAAATCCCCAGCAGATTTTTTAGCAGCTTGGTTTGATCCTTTCATTCCAGCATGCCTTTCTGATTAAAGCTATTGTTAATGTCAACCACCCAGGCAAGGTATGTAGGCCAGTGCCATACTTTCCTTTTCCTGAGTTTAGCTATATGGTACACCAATGACCAAAGACCTCAGGCCATTATTGGACATCTGCTTTTTAAACTAGGGAAGCTGTTACCTTGAATAAAGCTACTCATTGATGAAAAAAAAAAAAAAAAATTACAGGCAAATGTATTTGACAAATGCAGACAAAGCCAGAACTATGAGAAAAAACCGTCTGGCAAAATGATGAATACACTAGCCAGAAGGGTAAGTATTGCCTTTTGAGCATGGGGTATCTGTTTGGATGCTGTCACTGCCCTGACAGACTGGGGAGTAAAAAATATGTATACCTCCAAGCACCACAGCACATGCTTTTCTGCACATCTGTATTGAGAGGAGAGAGTTAGGACTACCCAAAGGGAACACAAAAATTTAGTCCCACAGTGACAGAGTGACACAACCAACACAGGGGACATTTGGGGAAAATTTTAGTTCTATTTCAAACTGATATTTTATGCAGGTTTGGGTTGTGGGTTCTCAGTCGGCCTTTAATGTTCTATATGACTTGACAGGGGCAGTTGTTTTTAAGTTTTGAAAGCAGTTATTATTGGCACAGATCAACCACAGCAAGTTTATTGTGTAACACATACACCACACTTTCATGTCTGAAGTAAACAGTAGTACCCCAAAGCAAATGAAAAGTAATGCAGAAAGATAATACTCAACAGAACTTACAACAAGATAAAAACAAGAACACAAGTAATTATTGCAGCTCTGCAATGCAAAGAGAAGCTTTGGCATCTGGCAATGGGCGAGCCTTTGGAAAGGAAGTAAAATATTGCAAATGCAAGCTTAGAAACAGGATATGATAGCTTGGCCTACAACATGGATTATTGGATTTTTGAGATGGGTCTGAGCTAATTTTAGCTCTCATTTCAAGTAAAGCAGATCACTTCCTTCAGTGAATATGTAGCAGTGACCTTCACAGTGAACTGTGAGGTTTCTCCTATCGAAGTCTGCATTTAGCTTCAAAAGCTTCTGCATCTATTTTGGACTTCCAGAAGGGCTGGTGTGCAATAAGAACTGTCTCTTTTTTTAGATGTGTCAACTCAAGTTTATGAAAAATATTACCTCTACCTTGTCTGGTTTATATATTTAGATTCTCATGGCAGAGATTCTGCCACTAGAAGCTTCCTGATTTTTTCTTAGTTATCTCATTACTGTTAGCCATGGATGACAGATTTAAGACTCGTAGAATCAGCATACTCCTGACTTAAAGAGACATGGACAATTGTCACTTATCTGTCAAGTAGTGACAGGGAGTCATGATCAGCATTCCAAATAATACCCAATTGATAAGTCAGATGTATGAAGGAAATCCTCCAATACACACTTGCATAAAACATACCTATTAAAAAAAAAATACGAATTTTTTTTACTACCCTTGGGTTCCTTGGTGATGGTGCTTCTGGTTAGATGTATGGTACTTAGGGAAACTGTGCTGCTTCTAGGAGAGCGGTACTGATTGAGAGAGGCAGAAAGTGAGCATTCATGGTTCCTGTTCAGCAGTAAGACAAGCAGTTCACACTTGTATGTGCTTTGCAAGAAAACAGGAAAAGGTCACCTAAGTGGAAAACAATGTGGTGAGTGTTATTTTTTAAGTATCTTAGAGCACTTAAGAAGTGCATTTTGTGGTTGGAACAAATGTATTCAAACCCCATGCTGCCCTACTGGCTTGGGGGAGGAGTGGCTTGAGAGCCGTCCAGCATCAAGGAACCTGGGGGTACTGGCTGACAGCAGCTGAATGTGAACACCAGGTGTGCCCAGGTGGCCAAGAAGGGCAATGACATCCTGGCCTGGATCAGGAATAGTGTGGCCAGCGGGACCAGGGCAGGGATTGTCCCTGTGTACTTGGCATTGATGAAGCTGAACCTCGAGTTCTGTGTTCAGTTCTGAGCCCCTCACTTCAAAAAAGACTTTGAAGTGCTGGGCCGTGTCCAGAGAAGGACAGCAAGGCTCATGAAGCATCTAGAGATCATGACTTACGAGGAACACCAGAGGGACCTGGGGGTGTTTATCCTGCAGAAGAGGAGACTCTGGGGGGGTCTAATCGCCCTCTACAACTGCCTGAGAGCAGGTTGTTAGTAAGGTGAGGTCCAGTCTCTTCAACTGTGCCTGAAGTGAGGACCCAAGGCCATCTGCCTTAAACTGAGACATGGGATATTCAGGTTAGATATAAGAAACAGTTTTCNGAACATGGTTTAGTGGTTTAGGGATCACAGTGGTAGTGCTGGGTGGACAGTTGGACTGAATGATCTTGAATGTCTCTTCCAACATTGATGATTCTTTGATTCAGAGCTATCCTGATTTCAGTAAGACTAGTCCCCAAGCATGTCTTTGCACAGAAAGAAACAGCATGAAAACTACCTAACAAGTCTCTCTGATCAGGAAGTGCAAATGCCCCAATCTATATGCATTAAGAACTGCAGGCTTTGTTGGACTTCATTAGACCCAGACATACCTCTCTCATGTAAATCCAATACATATTCATTTCTCTCTTTCTCTCTTTCTTTTTTTTTTTCCCCCTGCTTTTAAGCTGTCTTACTTTCTCTTAGTCGCTGTGTCTCTCTTACGATTTTTAGTTGGGTGATATCCTCTGCCTCACTAATTTCTTAAGTTAAGATGGCCTTCATGAGTCAGCTGTCAGACCATCCTCTGCAGCCTAAACCTTTCCCAACATCCTCGGGGGCTCTCCCACTTACATTAATTCCACCTGTTCACTTTGTTCTAGGACAGAGTTTGAAAAGCATCACCTTGTTTTAGTGGACAGAAAGTAACACTCAGAAGAATCTTGAGGAAGAGACCAAACTGACTTTTCAAACATCAGGAAACAGAACATGCGGAAGCAGACAGCAAGTTAAGCTTATGGTGAGAGGGAGGGAGAGTAACAGATAGTATAGTCAGTGGAAAGAACAAAACAGTGCAATAAATACGGAAGAGAGACTGTATCAGGAGCTTTACAAGAACTTGATGCCAAAGACTAAGCTAGGTGCTTTTTAAATTTGGGATCAAATGGGTGATCAGTCATCTTGCCTGAAGTAACTCCTGAGTGCTTTCTCCCTCACTGCAGTTTGAGAAGGAACAATGTTTTCAACAGTCCTCCTGTGATACTGTATCAACCAGCATTTACTGAATTACAGTGGGTGTAGAAGGAGAAGAATATTATGTGGAGAGAGCAGGCACACTTCAGGGAGCGGCAACAGGCTCAGGAACTGGGAAACCCTTTGTTCCATGAACGCCAAATATACAGCTACTTGCTCTGTGGGCATCATCCTGTTCCTCATGAAACAGCCATTTCATCAAGGGAGCAAAGCAGTACCTGTGAGGGAGCTGAGACTCTCCAGATAACAGTTATGATTATACTCACCAGTTGCATTTTCTCTCAATATTTTTGATTTGTTAATGTTCAAATTAATTACAGAGATGAAGGGATGATAAAATCTATGACCTGCTTTATGATCTTATGAGAAATTATGAACAGGTCTTTTTTTAGGGACTGCAAAAGACAGATTCTTTCAGAAATGAAAGCTCTAAGGTGTTTATCTAGAGTTTAATTTTGTTGTATGTATGCCTCACAACTAAAACCTGTATTTTCCTCTCAAACTATTTGGAAATCTTTGTGCCTGCAGAGTTGTGCTGAGCAATCTGCTCAGGACATCTGAGTTACATTGCACCAGGGCCACAGAGTGTGTGCAGTGCAACTGGGGCACAGGTCTCCAGACACGGAGGGTATAAAACAATCATAAACCTTCTTGCTGTTTGGAGTTAACATTGGCTGAGTTCCTTTCCTGAACAGTGGAGGGATAGGACAGTTCTTCTCGCTAGGTGCAAAATACTCTTTCTTTTACCATTAAATAAGACCCTGTTTCAAACAGTATGAGTCAGGAATAACTAATGACATATGCTCTTTCCACAGATGTGTTGAGCTCCAGACCAGGTAAACTTCTGGTCTTTTCTTCAGGCATTGCTTCCAGGTCCACAGCTATGACCCACGCCCATCCTCTCCCTGCAACTGAACTACTGTACACTGGCACCATTTGGCTGGTTCCTCACAGCTCCATTCCCTCATGGTTCAGCAGGCTGTGGCCAGCAACTCCCAAGAGCCTGCTTAAAGCACACTAAAAGTGCTTTAGCAGAAAAAAATTAAAAATACATAATGCAAAGGGAAAGAAAAGAATAATAAGAGATTCTACTTGTGGTTTCTATCTAAAGGTAAATACTTGTAATTTATACTCCCACCCTTTTGGGTTATGAAAATCTCCAAAAGAGTAATTTCCACTTCCCAAGAGAATGATTCCCACCGGTGTTTCTGCCGATTCCTTCCTAAAAATAATCTCCCATGTTGGACTTAATGGCTTTAAAATCAGCTGATCTGCCATGTCATTTAAGTGTTTCCTAATGGGAGTGTATGACAGTTCACCTCCAGCTCTACATGTATGAAGCTTGGCAATTCTATTTCCCATCAGATCCTACAGTCATCATAAATGCATCCAGCTACGATTTTAAAGCTTAGCATTAATATTACCCTTAACATGTAACTAAAAATCCATTAAAGCATGCCACAAAACTCTACTTTTGCATAGACTCACCCAGGCACAAGAATTTCATCTGTGCTCAGTTCCAAAGAATATACAACTTCTTCTGAAAGCTGTAACTGAGAATGTGAGCAAATGGTTCCTCTCCCATCAATGCGATGGATATACTTCTTTTTTTTTTTTTTTTCCCTGGGAATAAGTGCACAGGACAGAGCTACTAGTAACTTTTCTAAGAACTGTCTTGCCATTCCTTCCAAAGAGATGTTGAGTACCTCTGTTTGCCCACCCTCCCCTTCTGCAGCTCATCAGAAAGCATAGGTATTTTTAAGACAAGAACACTAGAAATTTCTTTCTAAGCACTTTTCTCTAAGCAAGAGAGCCAGACTTCATTTTCTCTCTCTGGCTCCATGAAACAGTAAAGGAAGGCAGGCAGCTTAAGCAAAGCTTGAGTAGTTTCAGATGCCTATTTCCAAAATGTTTCTCCATGCCGTGAAGCACAGATACATGAACAGCTGTCAGTCCAGGGCTGGAGGAATGCCTTAAGGCATCCTGAAAATGAAAAAAATATTCCTATGAGAGTGTGGTGGTGCTGCTTCTCCCCCAGGCTGCTCTGCTGTGTCAGGACTGCTTGTGAGGCCTTTTCCCTGATTAATAGTTCCTGGACAGTTAGCTCCCCTTGAGCTCATCAGAAGCTGTCTATTCCCAGGAACTCCTGTTGCCTAACAAGCTCCTGTTTTCCAACAGATAGCCTTGGAATATTATTTTTATCTGAATCCTAGCCTGAGTGAGACAGTGTTACTGTTATTGAACTTCTAAATAAAATTTTTGACTTGGATTGCAGCTAGGGTTGCGATTGATGACTAAAACCAGTCATCTCACAACCCCGTAGGCAGTGGTCCTGACTGAGGCACTGTGAACTCTCTTGGGCCATAGAGGACTGTAGCCAGCAATCTCATCTCTCTGGGATGCCTCTCAGAGCTTACCACCTCTCAATTTTGTAATACTCAGAGTTGCCAAAAGCTGATGATGGGGCCTGGGCTGCCAGCTCCCCACTCCTCAAAGGTCAACCCTTGCCTTTTGAGAAACGCACAGGCATTTTAAGCATTTCACTAAACTCAATGGGAATTTTGACTTGTAGAATCTTTGTACATATAGATATATACATACATATATCTCTGTGTCTGTGTGCATGCATGTGTGAATTGATTTAAATGCCAAATGGTAAGTCTAGTATGATTATCATAATCTAAAATTTTTATCATTATTGTTATGCTTATAGTAAATCCTGTTGAATCATTTCATAAATATTAAATTAGTCAGTGATTAAGTGCTGCTAAATCCCTATTTCACCCTCAGTCTTTGCATCCTTGGTCTCTGTGAAAATCATTCTAAATTGATCCTACTCGTATTTTCCCTTGTGTGCTTCATCTCTGAAGTAAAACAGTGACCCTTTCTATCAAACTTTGTCACACTTAAATCTTTATTAAACCTGCTTTTGCTGACACCTTTGCCAGTGATTCTTTAAGCTACCTAGATCACTCATTCATGACCAACAGTAGTCAAACAATCATCTTTAACTCCCTGGACTCAAATCCATTTCAAGACATGAAAAAATACACTTTATTCTAACTTTTTCTCAGTTCTACCTCTCTGCATTCAAGTGGAATGTCGCATGGAGAGGCAGAACATGTTGTCCTCCCCCCTAAAGCAGGTAGTTTCCCTCCAGCTACTTGGATGGCAGGTCTGAGGGATGAAGGTATATTTCTGTTCTCCACAAGTGGCTCATTCTCACGTAATTAATAGTTGCAGTGCCCACAGGTCAGATACTTCTCTAACTTTAATGCCTCTAAAGAGTTCAATTGTTTTCCATATCTTTACATGAATTATGTAAACTGTGACTGATGAATGCCAGACCAACAGAATAGTTTGTTGTAAGGAATGAGAACCCTGTCAGGGTGCCCCAGCCAAGTTATCTTCAGTACCTTTATCAGGGCCTGAGGAATGCAAGCAGTTATAAATTGGGAACGACGATGTTGGAAGAGGGAATAACAAAAACAGATGAAGAGGGACTGTACCACCCTGGACTGAAACCAATCAGGTGTCCTGAAGGGTGCATGCACAGCACGTGAATAATGTGGGAGACCCAGTGGGGTTGTGCGTGATCGCGTGAACTACAGCTGCAGAAATGCATAAGAATGGAGTAATGTAAACAATAAACGGACTCTTGCGTAATCACATTGATTCGTTTTACGAGGGTCCTGTGCTCCCGCAATAGTTTACTGTCTTTTCTTTGTCATGATTATGTGAGTGAGGGAAGACTAAAGAAAGTTTTTACAATCATCAGTATTAAAAGGTGTAGCTTCTACCACAAAGCTGGGTGTTACAACTGTACTTTCAGTTCCTAATTGACCATGCTTATGTTGCTTAATACACAAAATATAGTAGCAGGGCTAACTTCTAGTTCTATTTTGAATATCTGTCTGTCTGAACATATTTGATGCTCCAGTAGATCTCAAAGGGTTTAAGATACACCAGGAGAAAAAAATACATGCAAGATTTAGAGGACCTGACACAATATTTGAATACTGGCATCAGGAAGATATTGCACAGATGGAGAGGAAGAGTGGATTTAGGGACCCCATGTCTTGACTTTCCATGTGAAACTGGAGTAGGTGGCATTAAAAGGGATTACCTTTTAATCTGGCCCCGAAACAATCACAGCAGCCACAACAACTATCCCTACATGTAATGACCTTAACAGATTTTTTTTTAACCTGTGTTCTCCAGCATTTTGGAAAATATTGACTAACGTACACCTGCAATATTCATGGAATATCCCTTGTTTATCAAAACACAGAGCAGTTTTAATGCATGTTATTAAACACATGGTATCTGAGAAGACAGTCACAGTTTGACATGTGCAGTCCGGTTTATTGAGGTGGATTATAAATGAGAATGAGGACTGGAGCATAACCATCTGCTTTTCGGTGTCCAGTTTTGGTGAGCTATTGAGTCCATTGTTTTGCCTCATACAAACATTAATCAAAGCTCCAGTACCCTGTGGGGTTTTTTTGCTTGTTTGTTTGTGTTTTGATCAAAAACTTAGCAGCAAAACTTACGCTGTTTTAGAGAAAATTCTACTTATCCCACCGTTGCAGACCCACTGAGAAGTCCATCTTCCCTGAGGATGAGCTCAGTGGTCCATTTGCTAGGACCTTCTGGAAACTCTCATCCCCATCTTTCCCTCCCTATGCACCTAAAGTAGCCAGCACAGAGGCAGTCCAGATCGCATACCTGTGAAGGAAATTTTCTGCTACATCAGTGACAGGAGGGAAAGTAAAGTTAAAGTAAACATCCTTTGTGTTATAAGAAAGCTAAAGCAGAAGAGAGACTATTTTTAGCAGGCAAACATTTGGACACTGACATGAGAACCTGTTGTTGCGAGATATACACTAATATTAATAGCACAATGTTCCTTATCAGGTTTCACATTGTTTAACATCTGCATTTTAAAATAACATTTTCCAGCTTGTTTACTCAGCTTTTTCCTTCCCAATTTTATTTGTTATCAATTACAATTGGAAGCAATAAAAGCCTAACAGCATAAAGAGCACTTTGCAGCAGTCAGCCACCCCCGTTTTAAAAACATTCCCCCTACATTGCATGGCTGTTAGTGACATCCAGCAGATTGCTGTTCCACAAAAATAAGAAATAAACCAGGCTTAAACATGATCAATGTCTTATCACTGAAGACTAGAGCTTGCTTTGTTAAGAAAGAAGGAATATACATACCTTTCTGATGTAATTTACAGCAAGAAAAGGCAGTTTAGATGATGCTCCATAAACACAGTATATACAAGACAGCTAATCTCTGTTTTCTCTGTACAGACTCACAGAAGGGCTAAGGTTGGAAGGGACCACTGCAGGTCATCTGGTCCAATATCCCTTTCTTGAATGGGGTCCCCTAGGGAACACAGCTCATAAATGTGTCCAGATGGCTTTTGAATATCTACAGGGAAGGAGACTCCACAGCCTCTCAGGGCAATCTGTTCCAGTGCTCAGCCACCCTCACCATAAACAAGGGCTCCCTTGAGTTCAGGTGGACTGTTCCTGACCACCTTCTTGTCTTCCCTCTGCTTAGAGATGGCTGCTAGGATCACCTTTCCAGAGAATGAGGTGAGACTAGCTGGCCAGTAGTTCCCTGGGTCCTCTGTCTCACCGTTTTTTAAAGACTGGGGTGACATTTTCTTTCTTGTAGTCTTCAGGCACCTCTCCTGACTGCTATGACCTTTCAGTGATGATTGAGAAGGGTCTAGCAATGACACCCCTGAATGCATCCCATTAGGGCCCATGGACTTGTAGATGTCAAGTTTGACTGAATGGTGTTTAACCTAATCCTCCTCAACAAAACGAGGTTTCCTCCTCTTGCTCCAAACCTGTTCCCTGATCTTCTGAGGCATGGATTACCAAGGGCTGGCCTTGACAGTGAAGACTGAAAGAAGGGAAGTATTCAGTATCTCAGCCTTCTCTGCAACCTCTGTTGAGAGGAACCATGTTCCATTCAGTTGCCAGTTCACATTTTTCCTGGTATTTCTTTTGTCATTGTTAGGATGGTAAGGGAATCTGTAACACCAGTTATATTCTCTCCTATACTTCCATTTGAAGGCAGTTACACAGATGGGCTGAATCTGTTAATAATGTTTCCATGGCTGGTGTCACTGGCAAAATTTTGGGTTTTTCAACAATGGAATGGCCTGTGCAGCACCATGCATGCTGGTTTTCAGACCGAACTCACTTTCCTCATTCAGAGGACAGTCTGCTCGTGAACTAGTGGAGATCACTGGCAGAGCTTTAAACCAGGTGTGATGGGGGAGGGGACAATATCAGACTTGTCACTGGCAATCTTTGGGATGATATGCAAAGGTTAGAAGGACAGGGTGCTAATGAGGGTCCTCTGTCAGTGACTCTGAAATGTCCTGGCCACAGTGGGACACACTTGTGGAGGTGAGCTAAGGACTCCCAAGGTAACAGAAGCCAACAGGGAAAGATCAGGGAAACATATTGATGCCTTAAGATTTAGTTTTTGTATTTCTTAGACTCTGTTTTGACTTAGTGTAGCTCTAAAAAACTCCATATAATCTGTTAACTCCTGTTCTCACATTCTAGTTAGACATAACAAATCCTCTCTAGGC
>VYZT01031526.1:0-25012 GCA_013400735.1 Pomatostomus ruficeps
CGTTGTACGAGGGTCCCCTGCTCGCGCAATACTGAATCAAACTGCTTACAGTATAATCACCTGGTCTTTGAAACTGATGCTCAAGAGCCACATAGTTTCCTGATCAGCAACAAAGACATTATTGAGAAAAACATGTATTTTAAAGCATAGTTTCAAAAACAGGCATCCACAGAAATTAGTCTTTGAGGGTTAGATGCAGCATCCTGAATCTTTCTTTTTGGAGTCATAAATATATTGCTACCGTGTCTCCAAAACCATACCCAAGACAAAGTTACTCATAAAAGTGAATTATGAAGAATGAGTAGAAAGCATATGGCATGACGAGTTTTAATTTAGTACTCCAACTAACCTACTGGCATGCTGCTATGATATTTTATTCCCTCACGAAACACTTTTGCATACAATTTTTTCCAAAATTCGCATCTAGACTGAAACCATTTGGAGGCGGTTTTAATTAAGTGTTTTTGTAACATAACAGATACTATATATAGTAGATATGGAAAATAATTGGAAATTTTCTGTTATGTCCTGCATCCTAAAAATACAAATTATTTTTTATAGATCATTCAAAGAGATTTCTGTAAGAAAAATTATAAAACTTTGAAATTTTCTAATGACAACCTGTTGGTTAACTCTACCATTCATCTTAATTTATGCAAATTAAACATTCTTTTGTTTTTAAAAAGGAATAAAAAGTCTCCCCCCTCAAAAAAAAAAAAAAAAGAAAAAAGAAAACAAAAGAAAAAAACCCAAGCCAAACATACTTTGGTTAGAAAAACAAACCAAAAAACCAAAAAATAAAAAACCAAAAATTTTGATAAGGTGAGTTTCACTTAATGAGAGAAAAAAAGTGTCATCTTAAGGTTATTTTTTTTTCCTTTTTAATATTAAAATACACTCTCTCAGCAATTCACAATTATGTATTTTTCATTAGTATCTGCAAGTGAAGCAGACTAGAAATTGGTTTCAGAAAGCAACACCAACATGCATAGGCACTGTCTAGACTCATCTATATCTATCACATATAGCGATATAAAAAGCCTCTGATAAGAACAATGATCTATTATTATAATCTACTTTTTCTTACGCCTCATTCCTATCTCATTATGTCAAACTCTTTTGGTTCTTTTTCTCTAAATTACTGTGTTGGGTAGGACAAGATACTATCATATCAAGTCAGGAATGTTCACAGACATAAACAACCATCGTGTTTAAAAATTCAGGAAGTCTTATCCAGTTCCACACTCCTGTGATGGCTAGATAGAAAAACTGAAGGGCAGAATGTATAATCACCTCCAGCCCTCCAAGCTGCTCTTCAGATAGTTTTTCCTACCCTCAGGGCAAGGACAACTGATGTGCCAATCAAACAGCTCCTGAAATGTCAAACAGTTTTTAACACCAGTGTGTGGTGGTAAATCAAAAATGGGCTAAGTCAAATGAACAGGTTGGACATAACATACTCAGGGAAGATACCACCTATCGGGAAGTTCAAGATAGCAACCCATCCCTCCTCAAGTCATCTCACTGCAATCCACTGTTACATTACAGATCAGCAGAAGTACAACCAGGAACTGCTAAATTATGCTCAAAATACGTAACAAAAAAAAAAAAAAATACAGTATGGAAAATATGAAACAACTAAACTGAAAATGTTGGGAAAACAACTCTCAACTTTGATGTTTCTGCTTTAAATCTGAAAATAGGCCATGACTTGGCTAAATGAAAAGCAAAGATAATGGATTTTTTTCTCAAATTATGTAGAAGATTTTATACAACAGTTAATCAAAAAGGCCAAGTAATGTCTCCATATCTAACCATTAACCTTAACCATTGTACCTTATTCCCACAAAATCCTATGCAAGCAGACATAAATATATGAAGCAATCTTCTACAGACTTAATATTATATGTAAGGGTGCTATTTTGCAGCAATAGAGTTTTGCTGTAACGCTGAGAAACATTCATCGTACAGATAAGTTAGTGGCAAACTTCAGTGTAAAGCTGAGACCCGTTCATGTGCAGAATCCAGCACAGTGAAGTATTCCAGAATATATAAGATCACTCTTCAAAACGTCTGTTAGTTTTTGTGCCTCTTCATCTTTCTAGAGCACCAACACCTGACCAGGAGATTTCTTACAGCTAGAAGCCAGTATAAGAAATTTGGTACATGACCCTTTTTGGGGATTTCCTACTGAGGAATTACCTATTGTTTAATGAAAAGTCGTTGATCTCTGCCCACCATCTGCTTAGTCCAACTGCTTATTTAACACGTCGGGTGATAGCAACACTTTATCTCAGAAATTACCCTTGCTGAAGCTAATGAACATCATGTTGTAATTTTAACTAGATTCAGATTTATCTCCAGTCCTAGCCAAGCACTGAGTCCATTAGTTGCTGACAGTGACTTGTGTGTTTGACTAGCATATTAACTCACAAATCGTTCCACTAAAACCAACATAACCAAACATGCAAAAGTTATCTCAACAATTCTCAGGAGGGATACAATCTTTATTTCAAGGTGTCATCCTTTCACAGCATCTGTATACCACACCTGAATTTGATTAAGAAAACTTCTTTTGGATGCTTTTATGGTACAAATTTGTAGACACATATCCTTCTCTGTAAACCTCAGGACAGATCAGAAGGGCTGACTGTGATGCTTATGCAAAACACATTAACCACTGCTAATCTGTATTTGAAAAGAAAAAGGAACTCCTGTATTTCACTGGAAACTACTCAAATACAGGTAAAACATCCTCCCCCCATAAAGAGTTTGCAATCCAAAAAAACACCATCAGGTAATTTATAATTCAAAAGAATATCCTCAAACACAAGTTATGTAGAAGACCCCCTGCCAGACAGCTGTACCTCTCAAAATGTGGTATGAAAGGCCAGGAAGGGCTGCTGAGTTCTGGTACCACAACCCAGATGGGAGGAAGTGATCCTCTAAGTGGCAGAATGTGGCCTTAACACTTACCTCTAGGCTCAAACACTTTCACTTTACTTCTTCAAATTTTCCATGGACAAAGTGTTTGAATTGGCTTTCATTTTACTGAAACCTGTTTATTCACAGTACCACTGCTATTGTGCCACTGCTACCTTTTGATCTCAAAAAAGTATTTTTTTACAAAAGCTGGATTAATAGCATATCCTATGTCATTGCTGACAAAACACCATGACAGAGATTTTCAAATTGTGTCAAATTGCACATTGCTATTACACAATAGTAAGTGAAGTTTTATACAAACATGGAATACAGCAGGATGGGAAAGTTAATGTAAAAATTACCCAGCTCAAAATGATGTTTTTCATGTCCTTCCCATTTACAAATAATGTATCAGAAGCAGTTGACTCACAGACACCAGACTGACTGAATAACTGATGGGTTGGCATTATCTATGAGCTGCTCAAGAACAAACCTGAGCAGCCATAAGCACGAGGCTGCATTATAGACCAACAGCATGGATGTGCGTTTCCCACATTTATTATGTAACATTCTCCACATAAAGACATAGGACAGAGACTTGCAAGGTTGGTTGCTTTCATGCCATTTACAAACAACAATAAAATCGACATTTTAAAACACTATTTGCGATAGTATGGTCCAAATCTATCCATCTTTCAGTATCACATATGGGGAATGTATTAATCTAGAAATAACTACGTGGTTGCTAGCAAAAAAAGAAGCAGTAGAACACACAGCAGTAGAGAGAGAGAGACTGAAAATATTTTTAAAATCTGTACATTACTGTGTTGCAAACCATTTATCTACAAAATTAGTTTGAGTTTACAAGTATGTCAACCCTACCCCTGTATATACATTATGGACAGTTTTGCATCAGTGGAATGAAATTTTGCAGCCAACACCCTTCACATATAACTAGTTTGTGCCAAAACAATTTGTCAATCTTATTTAACTGTTGTTATTTGCCGCAGTACAAGGAAATTCTAACTGATACAGGTTAGACTTTTGATGTCAAATAAAATTAGCAACAGCTTGTCTTTCACAAAATTCACTAAAACTAGCTTGCATCTTCCCTGCCAAAACTAATCACATATTCTAAGAGTGTCCAAGTGTCTTTTCTTCCTTTGTCACTGAAAAGTAGAGCTGCATTCTCTACCTTTATGTGGGTCATTTCTCCACAACAACATGATTTTTTTTAAATGGCATTCAGGGCTGCAAAATGGAAAGGGATCCCATTTCACTGTAGCCATTTAGCCATTTGTTCCTAACACTGAGAGGGAACAGTGTGACAGGATGGAAGTTCTCTCTCCTATCTCTACCTACTCCTTCAGTAACTTCTTTAGTGCTATTCCAGTAGACTTTAAATCTTACTTACAAAAGCCAATACACCAGATGTCCTTGACTGTCCCACCTGCTGGCTGTTGACACACTCCATAACTGACCCACCCATCCATCCTCATGCGTGCATACATGAAATAAGCACCAGGCAGTGTGCATGACATGTTCTCTCTTGGACCTGTACAGGGTATGTGAAGAGTGACAGCTGTTTGTTTTAGAGGTTTTTATTTTAGTTCTTGCTGCACAGCCTCATGTTCTGTGCTCAGGAGGTTCCATGTTGACAGTCTTATAATAGCTGACTTGGAAGCCACCACACTAGCAGGACCTGCTCTGGGAACTGAAATACAACAGCCTTAGCTACTCAATGTGAGCTTCCTTTGCCTAGGGAGAATATAAAATCCCTCATCGGTCAATATAGATCTTCCTCACCTGTGTTTTGATCATCAGGGGTATGGTTTTCACACAGCTGTTCCCACCTTGCTTTCTCTTTAATACATGCATTTAAAGAATTATTTGATGAGCTCAGGAAATCCTGACTTCTATCTGTGCTTATCCTGAGAAGCAGGCTACACTGTGCACACTCTTCTGTGTCACACAGCAGAGCTGAAACTTGTTTACTGCTATCAAAGCTTATTTACAGCCTATCAGAAAGCTAAAAATACTTTTAATTTTCCCACAGTATAAAGCAGACTGCCACTGTACTTCTCATCAAATCAGATACCCTGCCAATGAAACATACAAGCTTCTGCATTCAGTCTTCAGTCAGCACTGAATCTGGCTGCTCAGACCAAGGGTTACAGAGTCAAAGCCTTGTTACAGAACCATTGTGCACATAAAGCAATGTACAATCAAGAAATATACAGCAAAAAAAATAGTGCCTTGCAGACAAATATTGTACAAATAGACCTCTCCATATACTGAAACATACCATCACATTTTCCTGTTTTTCTACAATATATTCCAAATACTCCCAGTATGTACATCTGTCCATTTCATTATCCACAAGTACAGATCAAAGTCATGTATATAAATATGTTTACACATAAATATCCACTATTTTCAATCATTTAAACTGGAAGCTACAAAGCATGAGTTATGCCTACAGTTGCATGTATTTATATTCCTAGTTCTTTAATGATGGATTTCTTTACTGATGAGATGAGGTTCTATGTGTTTGCAGTTCTGTGCTTTTTTTCTAAATGACTACTCTTATCCGTACACAACACATTATTAAGACTATTTTTCCCACTTTTCAGTGACTTCCTAACCCACTCACATCCCTCAGAACTTGGGGAATGGACCCAAGATTCACATATGTTGAACAGTCCAACTATGGTATCTAGGTATGAAGAGACCAATTATGGTCAATTATTGCCATTACTAATGCTAATTAGTAAGTAACAATTTCTTCAGAAAACTAACTGGAAAAGGGAAGAAAGAAACTCAAAAATTAACAAGAAAGGTCTGTCTTGGTTCATTCCCTGTTTAGGCAATGATTTATTTGGTTTTGTGGGCACATTTGCCATGCTACAGCTGCTTTTATAGTCTCTGTTTCTTGAGATATCTGAAAAGCTAAGTCTGATACAAAGATTTGATGGATGTCTGCCTAACTAATGTATGTAGCTATTACTTTGTATTTTCTTCTTTATTACATTCTCAGAATCAAGAAGAGATAAGCATTACCACGAGTCACTGTTATCAATATCAAGAAGACACACACAAAAGATGTTTGAACAAAATGAAATTCTACATGTCAGTAGTAGACAAGCTGTTGTTGGAAAGTGCCAGATAATTAAATTTTACAGAGAATCACAAATTTTGGACCTCTCACAGTGATGAGATCTGTCAGACACAGATAAGAATTTGTATTTTTAAAATATACAAGGCTTCATATCACATCTTTTAATGTGGGAACAAAACAAACCAGTTGTTTGTGCCAAAAGTTCTAACCACTCTGTCATACCGCAAAGGACAAAGTATTGCTCTGCTTGGGCCACCACCATTCTGACACCAACAGATACAATTTACAGACAATAAAGTGGGAATCTCTATTCTCTCAGTTTACCAAAGAAATAGTGGAAGGACAGCAGAGGGGCAGCAAATATTTTTTTAATATTTTATGGGAAAGAATGTAATTTTAGTATTTTTCCTTTTCAATGCCATACACAAAGTGTTACATGCAGAACTTGCTCACTTGCTGTGAGTTGAGGTTAGAAAAAAGCCCTCAAGTTTTCCAGATTATGCTAAGAAAATGACCTTTACTTTTGCTGGCTGCTTCAAACTGTTAGAGAGACACTGTGGTGTCTGGGGCACTGCCATTCTGGCACTTGCAGCAGAGGCTGCAGGGCACTGCGAGGCTGGGTTGGCCCAGGGCTGGTCACATCAGGCTCACTGCATCCATCACACGGCACAGCCGAGCCCACAGCTGAGGTGGGGACAAAACCCCCTGGGAATACCTCTGGGAAATGTATTTAAGATGGTGCACTGCCCAGCAGTGAGAAGTGATGGGTAAAGTGTAAGAAACAACCCTGTGCACCCCAAGGTGAGAGAAGGAGAAGGGGGAGAGGAGCCCCAGGGGCTAGAGCAGAGATTCCCCTGCAGTCTCTGGAGTTCCCCATGTTGGACAAGGGGAAAAAGGTGAGGAGTGAGGAGTCACAGAGACCAGCTGTTATAAACTGGCCACAAACCTCACTCATCACCTCCCTGTGCTGCTCAACAGAGGCACGCAAAAGAGTTGGGAATGAAGGAGTGATTTTGATAGCAACAAGGGGAGAAGGTGTTTTAGGGTTTGTCTTTGTTTCTCACCTTACAAATCTACTTTAATCAGCAATAAAATAAGTTAATCTTCCTCAAGTCGAGTCTGTTTTGCCCATTAAGTCAAGTGATGTCCCTGCCCTTATCTTGAGACACATGGAGTGAGACAGGGGCTGGCTGGGAGTCTGGCAGCCAGCTGAAGTCAGCCCACCCCACTTGGGAATCAAATTTGGGAGCTGAATTTTACAAATTTAGGTAGTCCAATTATATAAAAGCAATCAAAGTTAATGATTCATTACAATGCTAAACACACTTGCTAATAGTGAGGTGAGCAACACTTGCTATGCTGAAAGTATATGCTGGTTCCACCACCTGCTGCCCCCAGCCACCTTCTGTGAAGGCTCAAAGTTCTGGAGTGGTTTCAAAAGCTGCTTAAACTAATTTAAGGCTTTGCTACTGCCAAAAGAGAAGAGATCCTGCCCTACTTTTCACATGCACAGCACTGCACTATTTTCTTGTGAGGCAGCAATAAGGCTTATCTGGCTGGAAACTACTGTTCATTTTTAGTGCTGGGACAAAAAGAGAGCATAAGATCATCACTTCCAGCAAAAATGCTATCATGAAACTACACCCTTGGAGTGCTTCAGGCTCATGATTTCAATGTACCTCAGAGAATAACTATGTTTATGAGACTTGGATCATAGCTGTTCCCCTAACTTCACACTGGGGTTTCTTAAAATGTCCATCCTGATTTATTCAGATGTAAAGAATAGTCAGAAATATCCCACTGGGTTTTTCTGAGCCAATTTGTCGCAAAATTTTTTTGATACTGCTTGACCAAACCTGTGACGGGACCAAAGGACTTTCTGAACCAATCTAAATTTATGGTCTACTAATCTGGTATCCTCTTTGTGACAGATGACAAGAGCAATCATTTAACAAATGTGTGTGACCTCCTGCAGTAGTTATCTGTAACATGATTAATTCCATGAAAGAATACCCTGCCTGCCCACTTATTGATTTATTTTGCCCTACACATGGGGGCTTTTCCTTCCTCCTAAAATCTTGTAATAATTTACTCATAGAATCATAGAATATGCTGAGTTGGAAGGCACCCAACTTGAGCTGGAAGGGTCCAACTCCGGGCCACAAGAGTCACACCATGTGCCTGAAAAGCATTGTCGAAATGCTTCTTGAACTCTGTCAGGCTTGGTGCTGTGACCACTCCCCTGGGGAGCCTGTTCTAGTGCCCAAACACATTTTCTGTGAAAAGCTTTTTCCTGATATCCAGCCTAAACCTCCCCTGACACAACTTCAGGCCATTGCCTTGGGTCCTGTCACTGGTCACTAGAGTGACAAGATCTGTACCTACCCCTTTGTCTTCCCTCATGAGGCTGTTGAAAACTACAGTGGGGTCTCCCCCCAGTCTCCTGCACGCTGAACAGACCAAGTGACCTCAGCTGCTCCTCATACGGCTTCCCCTCTGGACCCTTTACCATCCTTATCGCTCTCCTTTGGACACTCTCTAATTGCTTCATGTCTTTTTTTACACTGTGGCACCCAAAATAGCCCTCAGCACTCGAGGTGAGGCCACCCCAGTGCAGAGCAGAGCAGGACAATTGCCTCCCTTGCCTGGCTGGCGATGCTGGGCCTGATTCACCTCAGGACAGGGTCGGCCCTCCTGGCTGCCAGGGCACTGCTGACTCATGTTCAACTTGTCAGGTCCTTTTCCATGGCACTGCTTTTCAGAATCTCATTCCCCAGTCCATCTGTACATACAGGGTTGCCCCATCCAAGGTACAGAATCTTGCCCTTATTAAACTTAATATGGTTGGTAGTAGGCCAAGGTCTCTCTGTAGGGCCTCTGCTCTCAAGGGAGTTGGCAGCTCCTCCCAATTTAGTGCTTCCAGCCAACTTACTTTGTATTCCTCCATGTCCAAGTGATTAATGAAGATGTTGAAGAAAACTAGGCCCAGGATGAAGCCCTGTGGAACCCCACTGTTACAACTCTCACTGCCCTGTAAATTCAAAACTGTTTTGAATTTTCCCAGCTTCTTGGCTTCATTCTATAGTAATCTAGTGGGGCTTTTATCTAGCCAGTTAAAAACCACAATTCCCTACCCAGACATGGTGTGCACCTCCAGGTGCATACTTTGTCCATAAATCTATTATTTTCCAAGTAGTTTTAGTTTCTTTTTTGCCTGCCAAAAGCAAGAAAATGAAAGGCATGTTCCCCCTGGCACATAAACATATGCAGGAGAATGAGCGTCTGGTTTCTGACCATTACTGATGCTGAGATTGACTGGGATAAACAGCAAGGGCTCCAAGTACCACCTCTGGCTCAGTGAGCCAACTGTTTGATTGTTCTCATGTTGTTTAACAGCTTATGTGTAATTGCTGCTGGTTCAGATTGTAACACAGTAAGTGCAGCGCTGTGGTAAGAAAGAGGCCTTTTTTTGCACCAGCCGTTTTATTCTCTTCCTTTCAGGAAGAGTAATATCTGAACTTGACTGTATTACTTTGTGAAATTTTATTTTCCCCAAAGAAGTCTTCGGTGTATCTGATAGATCCTGAATCGTCCAAGCCCATAAATCTCATTGCAGCCTATGTTGCCATTATAAAATAGTTGAATTTACTTCTGTCTAAGGAGGTTATACACAGTTTAATAAATTTCAACACATTGATTAAAGTAATTTTTGCATTTATTGTTCTCCCAATTTTTAATGGATGCACACACCGTAGAGCTATGTAACATTCCATTTTCACTGTTGCTTAATGTTTTATCTTTAAGGTGGCATTGATTAAAGGAGGCAAGATGTATCCATCTACAGCCTAGGGATTTTAATTTATCTATGGAAAGCTGGGTCCCAAAAGAGAAATTAAGTGAAGTGTTAGTTCAGAAAAAAAAGGTGGTAAAAAACATAGTAATAGGAAATTTTTTAAATACTTCTATTTTTAGAAGCAGGTTTACAGTCTATCAACCTTTATTTGCCTATAATTTTGGTGTTTATTGCAGCAACATCTTAGTCCTTATTTCTTGAACAGTCCCAGGACTCCAGGGCTCCTTGTTTTTCACAAATGGGTTAGAAACTAAACACATCAGGGCAGGAAAATGGGAATGAACTCATGAGAGTTTTGCTATCAGCTGGCACGGTATCTTGAATTTAAAAGGGTCAGACCATTGAGACTGGTTGGTCTGGGGTCTCCTCATTCTGGATCTGTACTATTTACAGCCTTCCTCTGTGCTCTGTGGAGATTCCCTCAGGTGGCCTGAGCACCATTCTGCCTTTTTAGAATGTTCAAAGCAACTACACTGGAAGTAATAGTTCCTGTGAGAGGAGAACTGCTTTCATCCCTGTTACTATCAAGCAAAAAATATCTCCAAAGCGAGAAATACCACCGAAATCAACACAGCATAAATATTTCTAAATGGAAAGTAGTACTAAAGAGAAATTGCATCTAAAACTCTTAAAGTAGTATTTTTGCCAGTATAATGGTGTTTTTAAGTAGGAAGACTCCTTGTAACACTTAACAATTTCCAATTTTTGTGTGTGTTTCAGTAAACACTTCCTAATACTCAAAAAGTCTCGGAAAACATTTCCTACTGACTCTACTTATTACAGTAACCCCTTTAACCCAGTTTGTAGTATATGATATAGACATCAGCACAATAGGGGAGCTACCAAACAAATTTTGTGACTCAGGTGACAAATTAAGAAACATTTCTATTCCGGAGTTGTGCATGAGATCCTCAGGTTTTGTTGCATCCTTAGGTTACCAGTATAGATTTTTTTTTAAAATTCTCTTGGATTCATTCATATTCCACTTTTGCTTTAACTTGCTTTTCCACTTCATATTTACCTTACAGACAATTTTATTCTATTTCACATTCCTGTGAACTTTATTGTAGCTCAGGGGTCTATGTGGATAATCTCTTTAGTAGCAATACTCTTCAGGGCACAAGACAGTCAAATGTGCATGCAAGTCCTTGAAAATATTGTTCAAAGGGAAATTCAACTTTCAAATCCCAAAAATTTGCTTTCATTTAAATTAGTCTGAGTTATAACATTGGTGACTTACTCCCAGACACATTCATAAGACAGTATTTCATATTCTCAGAAGAAACTGCCTGTAACGGATATATGCCTGACAGTGAACAGAGATGGAAATTAATTTTATCACTGTGATGAACACACTACTACTTCAATCAAAATTTATTTGCAAGATTAGGTGGAACAGAAACAGATTGAGGGGAATTAGAAGATTAAATATTTTTGATAGAATCACAGAATATGCTGAATTGGAAGGGACCCATCAGGATCATTGAGTCTTTAAGAATTCCTGTCTTTAAGAAATGAAGAGTCTTTTTACCAATGTAAGTACTTTGCAAGAAATAAAGACTTCCTTATTAAATATATTTATACCTGGATGTTAATAGTCTGTTAATACAATTGTGATATTCATTTTTGGCACTTAAAATCAGAAAAGGGTCTAGAATGCAAGCCTGATAATATAATCACAGCTCCTAATTTCACTGTGCTGTCTACATCACTGGTACTGAATTTTATGAAATGACTACAGAAGCAATGGGAGTGCCTGGTGGAGATTGAGTTGTACAAGCATTAACTCAAATGGAACTCGTTAGCAAAAAAGACACAGCAGATATTCTACCTGCAACCTGAAAAATCACAGTACCTTACTATCTGCAGCTACACTGCATAAGATACTCACAGGCAAAAATATAAGGACACACACTGCTGAATGTAATAATCAAAGACAAACCGTACTCAGAAGTGATCTGTTTAGTGGTGCACAATGGCAGATGCCACAGCATATTTTTTTGTGATGCAAGGCTGCTCAAGATCATCTATGGATAATGAACCATGACAGCTTGGGATTTGATAAAACACAAATTGATGGTGAGAGACGGCAAAGAATACAACTACTATCTGAACAACAAATGCAAATCAACTGGATTTTTTTAATCTTTAATATCAGAATGAAATATCATGTATTACCACAAAATTACATGTTCATTAATCTAAAAGACCTTGCAGCAGAAAAAGCTATTTTTTAAATTTCTTTACTACCTCCATTTTATTTCTTGGAAGTGCCATGGATTAAAGCATTTAATAGGTTATAGAAGGCAACAGAATCTTGTTTGTTTAAAATACCTTATATGATTGGCATCAATGCAGCATTCACATGGAAATCTTGAATGAATGCTCTTTTTCTTCACGGTTCAGAAAAATATTCCTTTTCTCCCTTTAAAAGAAAGACATTCCATGTAAACACTTGCCAGTACCTACAGTGCTGTGTTTTCCATTTTTGCCCATGAACAACTGCTGCTTAAAAACTCCTTTAAATATACTTGGTTTGTTCACTGCCTTTCAGCTGATTGCCCGTAGCTGATTATCATGAGATTTAATCGGACTGTTAAGAGACACAGAAAAAAAGGTGGACAAGATTTCTTCATCGCAGACTGATTTGTATTGTTCTTTTAGTGTGCACCAACATTATATATTTCTGTAGATTTCATCAGTGAGCCAAGTAAAGTGAATTGTAGTGATCTCATATCATATTTTTCTACTGTTGTAACCCACAAGATTCCTTAACTTAGCATGCTCAGTGAATTCATATGATATTGGAAAGACATGGATTTATACTTGAACATTTTTTAACTTCTATACACAAACAGGCAATTTCAGAACAGTTTGGCAAGGGGCAAAAGTGACATCAGTCAGTTCAATCAGACTCAAAACAATGTTGTAGAACTACTCAGATTATACTAGATATTTTTTCCTTCTCTGCACTTCTATTTTCCTTCTACAGAGTCTCCTCTTCTGGTAAATTAAAGGAATTCACATGACTTTTCCCCCACAGCTATAACTAGAAGCTGCAGTTAAGACTGAATGCTCACTGTGCTGGAAGTTGTTTGAACAAGACTGTTGAAGATCTTTAAGGTTTTTGTAAATCAAATCCCTGAGACAGTAAAGGATAGAAGTAAAGCTATATAAACATATTTGTTCTACAGATGAAAGCTAAGGTACACAAATGTTAAAGAATATGCTGAAAGTCACACAATGAGTCTGGTTTAAGGATCCTTCTCAGTCTTAAATGCCTTGAAACCTTGCCTCACCCCGTAAGGCCTGTCCTCAGTGCCCATACCTTATATGTAGCACTCTTGATTGCTTTCCTTAAGAGGAAGTACTATGAGTACTTCATTTTGTTGGACTTGACAATATTTAAAACTGCAAAATTACAAATAAAGATTATTTTTTAAACAACAAAAGCATTGCATTAAATCAAAAATTATTAAATCACTAAAATTATTTTAAACACTTTGGAAGCTTTCATTTTTCACTAGTTAAGTACTAAGAAATCAATACTGTAAAAATGATGGAATTTTCTATAAATGTATATACCTATTACTTGCCTTTTAATTTTTAGGGAATAAAGCCCATATCAGCAAGATGCATTGTATTGAATTTACAGTCACCAAAGTCAGGGGGCACAAGAATTTACACCTCCACATCATCTGTCTTTTCCATCAAAAAAGGAAAGAAAGACTACATCCTTTAAATTACTCAAGGACCTAGGGTTTTAATGAAATAACTATCAGGAAAAGCCAGTTAAAAATGTTCTGACTTTCACAGTCAACAATTATTTTGTAGCTTGTGGCTGTCTGGATAGAATATATTTATTTAACAAAACAACAAAGTGAAATTAAACTCATTAGATGCAAACCACAACACTAATAAAAGAACATCACTGCAATGTCAAGCACTCAAAGTTTAACTCAGTCTATTTCTGAGGCTTTATGACAGTCTCTGAGTCACAATTTTTTGTGGGAAGCTATGTTTATTCAGTGCCTAGGTTGCTTTTTTTAAGGAATTTAAAGGGTTTACCCCTCCTATTCTGTGAATGCTCGAGAATTCCTATACCTTATAGAGCAGATTCTTAAAATAAAATTATTTTCATGATGAAATTATTTCAAGATAATAAAATCCACTAATTTTATACACCAAATAATGGATCCTCATTTCCTTTCCACTTCCTTTTCTTTTTTTTTTTCCTTCAAAGCATGTAGCATATATTATGAGTTCCTATATATACAAGATAACGCCCACTGAATTCCATTTTCCTGTCTTCCTGGCTCATTTCTCAACCATTCCCAGTTCTCTCTAGCTAGGATTACTGGCTGATACTACTGGCAGTTCTGTTGGCAGCCCTACGTCTGCTGTCCAGATATGCAATTTCTTATTAAATCTGTCTTCTCTAGAGCTCCCTGCCAATTCTGACTCCTTTTCTCTAGTCAACCCCAGTTTCTTATTCCATGGCCAATTTTTATGCCCTTTCTCATTATCCAGGTTGATTATTAATCCATTGCCTTTGCCCATCAAGCCTTGGCCATTCCCTCCTCAGCTCACTGCTGACCAATTTTCTGGTACTCCTCTGTTCACTGGGGTCCCAGCAGAGTTCTAGCTGGGATAACACACGGAGGGAGTACCAACAGCCAGCAGGGAAACTCTTTTCATATCTTTTTCATCTTGCAACAAAAAGTCTATCAAGTAATAGGGATGCTACGAGTTTATCACAGTCAGCCTCTGGAGTTTTGAAAAGCCAGAGCACACTCAGCAACGACTGCAAATGGTTATTTTTCATCTTTGTTTCATTAACAGATCTCTCTTCCCTCTGTGAATTCTTTTCCTTTACAAAAGGCTTCTGATTTTGCTCATTCTAGTGAATATTCACAGGCATGGCCACAAACACATTCTGTCAGAACTGGCAATCTCACTGCTAGGCAGAAAACCTAAATCTGCCAAAAGGGAAACTTTCAAATACGACATGTAGTTTTGTGTTGAGCTCGTAACTCTGTTGAAAAATCCTAGCTAGATGCAAATATTTCTAAGGAGACAGGAGTTAACATTTGGGAGTCAGGAAAAGACAGATAACTCACAACTATAAAGTAAGTTTTAGTATGTTTTAATGTAGGTAACAATGAAGCATGAACCATGTTTCAACAAGAATTTTTCGGTTTTCTTAGAGATTTAAAACTTCTTTTTACAAGTCCCTTAGGGAGCAGAATGAACCTCTCTCAGTTATTGGATGAACAGTGCATAATACTTTGCATAATGAAATTAAGCAGCCTGAAGTACATGTGAACATGACTAATGAGACCAAATGCAGCAGGAAAACCAAGCAGATGGCTTGAGCGAGCTGGAACAGAGTAGCAAGGAGAGATCTGAATGTTTTGGGCTTCTGCAGGATACATAGGGAAACACAAATATAATTTTTGCATTTCTGTATAACAGTGCATCTGTCAGCACTTTGATAGTCTATGGACCACAAGTGAGAGCTTGCCAGAATACTAATGCTGTCTATGGAAAACCTTTATGTGTTGCCTATGGAGATGCAAAATGCAAACAACACGGAGGTTGAGGGTACGGGTTGTTTGTTTTGTCCTGTCTTGGTTCTTTAATTGCATAAAAAGATATTTAACCTAGTGGTATATTTTTAAGGAACTAGCTCTTCTCCATCAAAAAGCCTGATTCTCAGACACCTCTTCAGTAGTATGAACATTTGGCGGGGGGGGGGGGAATGCAGTAAGAGAGAAAGAAAGAAGGCAGCAGGTATTAAAAGATGATGGGGAAAGGCTTTCTTATCAAGAAAGGTCAATGACCAACTTGTGAAGGATGCTACCAGAAACACTGGAAGATGAAGACAAATTCAGTTTGCTCTCATTGTTTTCTGAGAAAAAAACAAATCTGTCTATAGAAAAGATTAACTTCATTTCTATAACATGAGTTAAAAAGAAAGTTAGCAGACAGCCTCACCTTGAGAAGTATTCAGCTGAAGGTATAGCTCTTGTTCTGCATGAAACACATACTGACACTGGTTATTTACATCTGCAAACTTTAAGGGCTTGCCTGCAGTTATGTCATACAGAACAAGCAGATTCAGAGAGAAAAAGTATAAAACCGAGTAAGTTTACAATGTCATCCTGCTGCCATCTCTATCACAAATGACTGGGATAAAATACCTTCGAATGTGTATTTTCTGACAGATTTTTTTCCACTAGATAACTTCATGTGATATTTTGAAAGGAAGCACAGACATCATCTGTCTTGTCTTGTAGGATTGAAATATAAGGGTATTTTGTAAAAAAAGTAATTTTAATCAATGTTTAGAAGAAAACTATTTAATTGATTTTTCTGCTCCTGTCAATAAGTATAGTAGTCTGTTTCACTGCTGATGATAATGCTACAGCTGCAGCCCACCTACAAAATATTTGACTACTGCATGTTCCTAATATTCAGTGCTTATAATGCAATTTAGTAGTGTAAAATACTTTTATTACCAACACAAACTGCTGAGGTACAAGATTCACACCTTCTTTAATCCTTTCAGTTAGTTTTTAAAATGTATCTCCCCACTGTGTGCACTGGTCTCTCTTTTTCAAAAGTTCAGAATATTTAGAAACATAGAAAAAGACTGAAAAATTCCATGGAGCATCGTTATTCATGTGAGGAAAAAAAAAGGACCAAAACTCACAAGCTGCAAACTTCTTTTAGTTCTGGAAGACAGTAGTAATATTTTCTTATTTTCTTTTCAGGGTCTTCTGACTGTATTTTTTATCTCCCATAGTAAACATAAACCATTTCTTTCAGTCTGAAACATATGGAAGTTATCTCCACTCTGAAACAATCACAGAAGTCTAACAGTCTAGACCAGCAAAATCTCTTAGTCAGCCTTGACCTAAATTTATCAGGTGCCATATGCAGAGATTTGGATGATTTCTTTATTTTACTGCAAATGATTGTTAATTACACCAAAGCACAAATTTTAAGCTTCAACCCAAGCAATGTTATGAAGTCTTTGTTACACGATCAATGACTTAAATAAGAACTGAATACAGACATCATTCCAGCCTGTATTACTTTTATCAGATCTCCCTCTCATCTTCTAAACATTGGCTGTTACTCAAACTACCAGCAAATCCATTTGTACCACTATCCTTGGAGCTTTCTAGCATAACTTGTGTCAAGTATGAGTACCTACCACACAACTACAAACACAGGCTAATTGATCTCAGTGCCTTTTATCGTCCATACAGACCAAGTATGCAACAGAGTTTTGTGAGAAAAAGTATCAACTGACAATTTCTATCTTCTCAGTGCTTTAAAAATTATATTCTCATTCTGTAAAGCTGTTTGTAAATAAATCCAATTGCAAAGCTGGGTTTCTGGGATCTTCTGCAATAATTTTTATCAAGACAGAGGACTCAAACACCACCTTTGTATCATTTTAGGTTTGGCATAACGTTGTATATAGGAAAATTAGCAATTATAAAGGAAGCTGGTAGGAGCAAAGTGCATCACAAAGAAAAGAAAGTGGTTCTTTGCCCAACAGGTGAAAGATCTATGAACCTCTCAGAAATGTATTAAAGGGTACAATAAAATTTTAAAAAGCTGTATGGGGAAACTTAAAACAAATTTAGAAAAGAGATTCATTGAGAGCTGGAGATTTCACCACAGGTTCAGGAAATCCCTTGAGCTGAAAACAGTTGGAGGCTGAGAATTTTCTAGAGATATGTTATGTATTCTCACTCTACTCTTCTCTTCTCTGGAAATCTACTGTGGTGATAGGATGCTTAACACTGTAGATCCAAGGCTATGAGAATCCCTGGTCTGAATTTTTGGAACCATTCTTCCATTTCAATGAGATGCTCTGAATATGTTTATACTTCTGCCTAAGCAAAGGCAAGGAAATGGATGCCTTAGGATTCCAAAAAAACACCACATGATACACCTGCATCACCCACTGATCTTTAGTACTACAAGTGAGTCCATTTGTACTGAATTTGTATGGTTTAAACCCACTGTATGCCCACGATCATCATTTCATTACTAGTAGTGTAACTGTCCCTAGACTAGACGTGCTTAATGACCTAGAAAGCTACATGAATCAAAACACACGTATGAGAAAGTTTCACACTTTACTACAAGTGAAATGTATGTGAACCATCAAAACCATTATTCTACAAGTAGTTTGAGATTAAAATTTGCATGATTATTTCAGTATTTCCACCCTTCCTGTTACTCAGTATGATGAAGGAGAAAAATTAGTAGTAATAAATATTAGATCAAATTTCTTTCTTTACATGGCACAGCCAAGTGTAAGGCAGATAAGTGTAAACACAGAATCCAACAGGATGGTCTAAAACCTAGCAGGAACTATGCTTCATTTCATCTAGTAAAGCAAGAGCACAAAGCGGGTACAGTACAGAGTCATGTGAACACACAGACTGAGAACTGTCTGATCAGGCAACTGCACCTTGCAAATTTGTTCTTTCCCCATGTGTTGTTTTAGGTATCCATATGGTAGCACACAGTGAGACATTTATAAAAATGTGACCTTGGTGACATGCAGCCAACATCTTTCAGTTGTCTCCTTTCAAAAATATGTGCCTGTCTCATATGTCAGTAATCATGCTTATATTTGTTTTCTGGTCTCTCTTGTCTCAGTTGGATATTTTTTGACCTTTCTTATGGGAATATTTTTTCCCAGAAGAATTTGGACTGAAATTCTTGTTTCTCTATTAAAATTATACAAAACTAGTGAAGGAGATTCTGGTCTATTTCCCTACTTCCTAATCAAAACCAGCACACAGTACATGTAGGCAAATACACACTTTGGTCTGCCCTTAAGTGACAAGAAGACAAAAAGAGTATTTCTACTACCACCCTACTTTATTAGTTCTCATTTGAAATTCTGTGTAAATATCACACTCCTGCTTCCACTTCACTTATGTATAGATGTTGCTTAGTAACATCCTTTTTGCTTTTGCTTAATTGATTAACATTATTTTTTTTACTATAGCAAAAGCAGACTGTGACAGACATCTTGCTTTGCTGTAAACATTCTTCTTCCACCTCAATGCTGAAGCATGCAATTAAAAATAAGAATCAATAGTTCTCTACAGAGCAAAAACATTACACTTCCTTACATTGTGCCAATTCCTAACTTCAAACTCTCATTCTGACCTCTCATACCACACTAATTTCATGATCTCTCATTCCACACTGATCAATTAATTTACTTCCTACTAAGGAACAATTTCCATCTTAAACTACGAGCATAACCTTTAATTTATGAGGCATATCAAGCAAAATATCTCATACAGAACTCTGCAGAAGAAACAATTGGTTTTCTTCATGCTACAAGTAAAAATAACTTAAAACACATACAACTAACAAGTTGTCAAAGAAAGAGCAAGTTTTTGATGTTCTATCTTCCAGATATGCAGGCTTGCTCAATTAGAAATTATTAAAGTCAGCTAATGTGACCAGATGACAACTTGTAATGCCAGAATAAGAGTTTCATGTTCTTTCACAGCCTCAAGCTGATGTACAGTATGCCCCTCTGTACTTAGGAAACTCAGTATGTCCTTTTTAAGATGACAAAACAATCTTCACAAAGCTCCGGTAATAGAAGCTCACAGTTTATCAAATTCCTGCATATTACCTCAGGTCTGACTCTCTTCAAAACAATAGTTTATTAGCCAATTAGGTTGGAAAGAAGCATTTTCCTCTACAAATAGCTTTGATGGGCTGAGTTGACATTTTTCTCACATACACAAAGGAAAAAAGAATTTAAATCCACTTGCCAAGCATTGTTTCCCAACTGCAACATTTAAAGGGAAGATTGCGACTTCCTCTGGCAAACACTTACGAGCTTAAAAAAAAGCTGTACTCATAAAATCAGGGAAAAAACCCCCAATCAAATTAGAAATCTCTAACAGCATGAACTTATCACATACACCCAGGCAGAGCTCTCTTGCAACTAGGGATCAGATAAAGATTTTCATTAGCTCCCTTGAAAATTGGCGTTTGCATTTAGAACGAACGACAAGTTCATCATCACTTTTTTATCATCTACCTTCCAGGAAGCTTCTTAGTCAGAATCTAAACCCAAACCATGAATAGGTGCACATATAAAGCAGTCAAATTATGGTAAATTACAACTAAGTGTCATTTAAGAGTAGGAATGCTTTGCATTTTAAGCTTCGAGTTCCTACTGTCCAACCAGGCAACACAGCTTAGGTAGTGAGTTTTTAGAGCTGCACTTATTTGGAAACCGGAAAACATGGGAACAAGACAGCCATCTCATAACAGTGAAACCAGGTTTTCATCAGGAATGATACAGATTACCACACACATGAGCTTTTATAATTAGTTCAGACAAACAAATGCACAGCACAGTTAATTCTGCCTTGGTAGAGGAAAGAGTGCACAGCCCACATATTTTTCAATCTGCATCTTCTATTGTTAACTTCCACATATATTATATGCATAGAGATTTATGAACATAAATGTATTAATAACCAATCCATCATTCCAGACTTACAAGGTTGTGATAAAGTTAGCATTTTAAATAATTTTCATTCGTCTTTGAATTACTACTTTCTTAATGATAAGGAAATGCCTGTCAGTTAACAGGAGAGGAAATTATTCTGTAGTGCCTCTATGAAGGTGTAGGTGAACTACAGTTTTATAGTCTTTTAGTTTGCATTTTAACAAGACATTCTGAAAAACATTAAGTTATGATAGATACTATTAATTCTGTCAAGACTCAAAATGGAAAGTAAGTAACCAGATACAAGTTCATTACTTGAGTATCAAAAGTAAGTTTTCACTCCTTGAGATAGTCCCCAGGTGATGAGCAAAATGTCATGACCAATGGCTCAATCAGTCTTTAAGCCATTACTTCAAAAATGCTACTGAAAAAACCCAAACAACTGTTATAGGCACATGAAAAGTCTACTTAGTTTTCTACAGATTTCCTGAAGTTTGTCAATATTAGATCATCAGGCTTAAAAGGTGTGAAGTAATGTATCATAAAAACAAGTGCTTACTGAGAACCTCCAACAGAATATTAAGTGATACAGATAATTTTGCTTACCAGAAAAGTAATAACACAATGCCATAAAAATGTCCAAAACCCTCAAATGACAAAATCAGTTCCTGTAAAACATTTGTATTTATATTACTTTTTTCTTTTGTTTTCAATCTTTCAAACAAATATTTTTATTTCTCTACAGAAAAACTGATACTACCACTTCATTTCTAGTAGGCAGTTTCCTGACTATCTCTGAACAGTAGGATTCCGAAGGATGCTGAAGTTTCAGATACTGTGGTGGGTTGACCCTGGCCAAAAACTAAGTGCCCACCAGCCACCCTCCAAGCATGGAGGGGAGAATTTGAATCACAGAAGCAAGAAAAAACTCATGGGTTGAGACAAAGCAAATTTTAAAAGTAAAGGGAAAAAAATAGGGCAAAAATACACAAGTGAAGCGAAGGCAATCCCTCTCTCCCACCAGCATCCCAGTGCTCTAACAGCCTCCAAGCAACAACTACTTTGGAAAGACCAGCCTGCATTTTTTATCATTGAACATGACATTCTAAGGCACAGAACACCCCTTTGGTCAACTTGGGTCACTTGTCACGGCTATGTTCCTTCCCAGGCTCTTGCACACCCCCAGGCTACTTGCTGCAGGCAGAGTCAGAAAAGGCCCTTTTGTTGTCCAGGTGCTGCTCTGCAGTAGGTAAAACCCTGGTGTTTTAGCACCACCATTTGAGTCATGAACCTGAACCAGCAGCACATGAGCTGCGATGAAGGAAGTCAGTTCCACCTGACCCAGACTCAACACAGATATGTCTCACAGTTCACGTCTCAAGTTTGACAGAATAGTACCTAACTGCACACAGTGACCTCCCCTCATTTTCTTTCTCCCGTCATTCACACCCTGGTTTCCAGGCATACTGATGAACAAGCAACTGGGACACCCAAAGCACTACTCATGCAGTCTGAATGCAACTATTGAGGTCACAGTCCTCAAACTATATGCCACCTCTGCTGCCGCCAGCCTCGTTCCCACCCACTTGTCATTCCACTTTCCAAACTGCAGCACAAGAAAAATTACTCAACTGTCTTTGTTCCAGGTAGTATATTATAAACACCTCATGTCCATGACTGCATTACCCTCCTTTACCCTCTTTATTTTTTTGCCTTTCTACTTCCTCTAATTCCTTTCCTTTAATTTACAGCCTGTCAAAGCTTGTCCAGTTCTTGACAGTATCTTTCCTGATGCATTTGACATCTCTTTGCTTCCTTCTACTCCATGCATTTCTTTGATTTCACTAAAAAATCCAACTAGCATGGAGTCCACTAAGGAACTCCTCCATCATATTATCTGTTGGTGTTTCCAAGTTGGTGCTTTGTGCTTGAATGGGAGTCATGCAGGTAAGAACTTACTAATGACCCTTGCTGGTAGAAATGCAGCTTCTAAAGTTTGTGATAATACATATGTGAAAAGAAGTAGAAATATTATTAAATAAGTAATTCTGTTTCTCACACCATTTCATATTCTACTTGAGGAATATTTTAACACGGAAAAAAAAAATACTTGAGGCACAACTTAATTTCCAGTATAAATGGTATATTGCACTGCACTCAAGAAAACAGCAGGTTGACTCACTGACATGTTGTCAGTCCATATCAAACTGAAACAAACTGAAGAAGTAATTCATAATACAGTATTATTCTCAGCAGTTCCACATGCTGTCCAGGCTATTTAAATATGCTATAAATAATTGCTCAGAAAGGCACAACTGACAGCGTGCATAGACTGGTTGATGAATCATAAGGTAGTTTAAGTTAAATTTTGCTTGACTGACTGTATGGTTTTTAAACCACCTGTACTGTATGGTTTGATGTATCAGGACAGATCAATTTTTTCTGTCTTTTTCTGAAAACCAGACAAGATTACAAATGATAAGTTTTGTTGTATTATGGAACTGATGGCAAGCAGAGCTGTGTATTGTGTGATTTCAATTTTCTGGGTTTTGGCCAAGTACTTAATATCAGTTATTGTTATATATGAAACACCCAGATATGTCACGCACTTATAGCTTTGTGTTATATGGAAGGAAATTTAGTTTTTGTCTCCTCATCTTCAAAATACATTTATTTGTCTTCCTGAAGTATAATTTCTCACTTGAATTTTTTTTTTTGGTCAGCTGGCAACCAAACTGATTACAGCTAGAGCAATGAACAAAGCTCGCTGATTTGAGGCAAAGCATACCTGCCTTCCATCATCCATCGTTGTAAATGTTGCCGGTGCATGCACTTCTTAGTTTAGACCAGCAAATGAGGTATTTACATGTCTAAAGATGCACAAAAGCACCTAAGGGAGATTATAAAAGCATCTAAATAAGTAAGCACTTTATTTCCAGCAACTTTCATGGGAGTCAGACACCTATCATAGTTAGTCATTTCAGTAAAACCTACTATGTTTAACTTTGGTCACCTCCAATACCTCCAATACTTCTTACCAATATCCTTAATAATATCAATCAGAAATCTTTTTTTCCAAAAGGCAAACATCAAAATTTAACACTCAAGGCAATAAAGCAAAATGTAAACCAGGGTATGAAAAATATATCAGCTCTATCTCTTGATAAAAACAGCACCTTCATCTCCAGGTTTTGCACTTGTGAAGTTGCTCCTCCTGGCATGCATATAGTTTTAGATTATTACCTTTATACAATATAATACAATATAATAATGTTTATGGTATACCTAATTTTTCCCTCACCTTCATGCGATTTCAGTTTTTTACACACTCCTAAGGAAGAGTTACAAATTAATTGCATAGATCACTTTTTGTAGACACAATATTCTGTCAGTACTGACATAAAACAACATTAATGAATTTGCTAACCACTAGGTCTCCCATGTGCATTTGATGAAATAAGGACCTAAATTAATTTTTTAACTGTTCCTGTAGTTGTTGGTGGGTTGATTTTGGGTGGACAAGAGTGAGGAGGGAATTACTTACTTTATTTTACATGCATTTATTGGATCCCAGATCCTTCCCTTCCACATTTTTCCCAGATAATAAATACTCAATATTTTTTCAGCTCAATCCTGAGATTTAATTAAGATCAAAGTCCTAGTGTGCTGGGAACTGTGTAAATATGCAGTCAAAAGAAAGAAAAACATTACAGCAATAAACCAAAGACTTTAAACATATACTAACATTGGCATTGGAGAATCAGGACACAGTATCCAGTTACTTTCAGTAAATTGCCACTTTTAAATCCTATTTCTGATGGAAAATCTGCTGTAATTCCTATCAAGCAGAAACATAGTAGTAAAAATGGTAGAACAAAGAATGTAAGCTATAAACTCCCATCCTAATGAAGGTATAAAGACAAAACATAAACAGATGAGAAAAAAAGTGCTTGTTCTTAACACTAGAGGAAGCTTAAGACCATTTTACACTCGAAGCAAACCACCAGTCTTTCAATAAGCACATAAAGCTTTTTCTTTATTAACTCCTCGAAATGGTATTTCAAAAATTAATATTAATTGGCACATTAAAGTGCTGCTTCTGTAAGACCGGCGGAAAAGAATATTTCGTATTTTGCCATATGCTGTTTAGAATTTCTTTTGGTATTCTATCGTTTTATGTGCTACAGGAGTGTGGAAAACTATATTCAGTTGAAATGACACATCCAAACAACTCACCTCAGAGACTACTTCGGGCAAGCATGCCAGCACATCAAACAGGACAAGCCTACAACAGATAGATGCAAGGACAAGCTCTGCTACTATTTCAGGCTGTCTCTTGTGGAGAATTTAGGTGCCAGTTATGAAGATCATATAAATGTTTTATGTTTTGCACAATCACTTATGATTAATTATGACCTACATTAGCATTCAAAAGGCCTCAGCAGTAAGACCCTGTAAGACTGCAGACAGTCATTTCAGGTGAATTACTGGTGTGATCCTACAGAATGTCTGCAAATAAGGCGATCATCTCACCACAGTAATTATGGAGGCAGTAGAAAAACAAACAAATGAATGAAATGCAAAGCAGTGACATGTT